>JBANCW010000001.1:213666-277267 GCA_037040085.1 Colocasiomyia kotana | reverse complement strand
TGTTGATGTCTCCGCCTTGCATTTCTTTTGTCGGGCATTGTTTGTTGGCTTGCCTCAATTTTGCTTTTTTGTTTGTTTTCATTGTAAACTTTTTCCTTTCGCTTTTTTTTTCTGTATTTTTTGTTGTTGCTATTGTTGTTGTTTTTGTTATTGTTATATGCTGTACAGAAAACAAAGATAAATTGGTTAATTTCCCCCTACCGTTGTCGTGCAGCCATCAATCGATGCCTGGCTCTGGTAATGGACTTGACTGAGCTTACGCATTACTCTGTTTCCAAGTCTTTTCAATTTTTACTATTTTATTCTAGTATACTCGTATTTTTTACAATTCATGTGCAGTAACTACTTATGTTGTTGTTAGTTTTCCCCAATTTTCCGATGCTTAAGTAACAGCTTTAAGGTAAAGTACTTACTAAACAAAAACTATTTACATATAAATCAAATATCTACTAATATTTATCTTGATTTCAAAATTCTAAATTTACATCGCATATTTGCTAATTATTTTTAAATTATTTAAAATGTTTTAGGATATTTTGAACCCACTGGTCCAGGGTCTATTAGTTTTATGCGAAGGCATGCTAAAGACAGAATGAGGTGTGGCAGACCCCACAAAGTACTTTTACATGAATATAAGAGTTAGAATAACCAAATTTGGCTTGTAGCCTATAACAATCACGGGTCAAAAGAAGTTTGTTCGGTCACAGTAGCGTATATGAAATTGTCACGCCCAAAACCCACTACCTGCGAAATTCAATAAACTTCAATTTTCAATTTAGAGTCACCGAAATTTAATAGGATTGTTCCTTAAGCAATGCGTTAGATATCCTAATTAAACAATTAGCAAGCAAGAAAAATTCTTTGGAATCGAATTAGTCATTCTCCTTCATTCCTTCTTCTTTTCGTTGTTGCTTTAGTTGTTGCTATGTTCAAGTCATTTTAAGTTTGCAATTGAATGGATGGGAGATCGAAATAGTCTTGTTTTTATTTTTCATTCAAAAAAACTACATATTTTAACTGACTCTTCCAAAATGTAAAAAAATGCCGATAATGGTTTATTGGCTTTATTACTTATCAGCATGACTGCAGTAAGAATTTTTAAATAGCACTTCAAAGAAATTGCAATACAATAAGATATTCAAAGGCAGATTTTTACTTATATGTATGTACGTTTATTATGTATGTACGTTTATTACAAAATAAGTTTAAATTAACACGTTGATTGTTAGCGTTCAATAATTAGCGAAAATGAATTTAGATTAATTAGGCAAGTGAACACGAACTGGCTTATGTCAGAACGAAGTATAAAAACGACGTAGGCGACGGGCGAGATCTTCCAACTGAACTCTATATTTTGCCAAAGGCAAGTGCAGCAGGTCAGCAGTATGTCCACTGTCGTACTCAATTACATTTAACAGGACAAGATTAATGTAAGCTAAGTAACATATTAGGTTAGCATAATAAAAAAACAACAAAAGTAAGTTAAGTTATAGATTTCTTCTGCTATTAGCAGCTGCTGGACCGAACAATGTCCTTGTAGACATAGCTCGTTCAATTCTTTACTGCGTTCAGATAGTCCTATACGTAGTTGGAGACCTAAAGAGTCTTGGAAAATATTATGATTCAATTAAGTATTTTATTTAATATCGATTTGTTGACAAAAAAAAGCTGGGATATCAAATTGAATATAAGATTAAAAAATATATAATATTATGGTCCGTTCAAATATATATTAATTAATTGCAGTATTTCTGACTAATAATATACAAAATATTCAATTCAAAAAGTTTGCTTTATTGCCAATAAAATAGTATGTTGCTTAAAGCTAGCGTTTACAAGAGCAGAAGATTTGGTATTATCTTTACAGCTGCAACATATCTATTTTGGGTATTACTTGAAAATAATTTTTGAGTTAATATCATATATATATTTTTTTATTAATTAATATACATGGAGAAATGTGGCTAGTGTCAAAGCCTTGAATGGAATTTAGGCCTAAGCAGCTAGAACTTCATGGAAACTAGTGAGCGATTGTATATTGTATATCCAGGACATAGCTTAATTTCAAATCGAATATCGATCGGGCTTATATTAGCTTTGTCGTGCAACATTCGGGCCAAAAAATACAAATTATGTTTAAAATATTGTTTCGTTCCGTTTGTAACCTTTTTATGTGCGTTGGAGCGCATGTTTCCGAGGCATATAATATTGGGCAGAAAAATAAGTTTATATACTTATTATTTTATACTTATTTATTTTTTAGGGACAGTTTTACATGTCGACTTATGAATGAGTATAGTATCCGAGTGGTCTTCTTTGTCTTATGAAAAAATTCGTTGAGCAGAATCTTTTTGTCAACAATAACTCACTGAAAGCTTGGTGACTAATTTATATTAGTATTTATATTAGTATCGGAATATACACAAATTACTTTTTTTTCCTCAAAATATGTTTGCATTAAAAATGTAACTTTTAACTTGCTATTTTACAACGTGTCAACATTGTGTTATTGTTATGCTTGCTACAGTAAGTGCTTATAAACTAATATAGATGAAATATATGTATTAGCGAAGTCTGCTGGTGCGGAAAGGGGGGAGCTTTCCTGCTCGCTGTTTTTTATGTACAACATATGCATTTGTTGTTGCGTTGTTCCATCACGTTGAATCCTGCTAAAATTACCACTTATATATTATGAATATATTTCTTTGCTGCAACCACATTTGTTAATTGGCAATTTTAGCATGCTTAACTATAATGTGATATAACAATGCAACAACAAGTGCCTTTATCACGCATATCAACAGCAATACAGATAATGTGTATCTATGTCTCAATATCAAATTCGTGGTTTTTATGCCAAATACGCCCAATAGTCGAATCTAATCGAGTATAGTAAATATGTAAATGCGTTTAAATTAAGCATTCAAAATTTCTTGGTAAATGTTGTCAATGCGAAGTGTATAGCTAATCCATGTGATGACAAATTTGATGCAATACCTGCCGAATGCGCAGTAGTCAGCGTTACATTTTAATCATAACTTGGAGTCCAATGTAAATAAACACTGTGGCAAATGATAAACCACGAATGTGGTGCGAGTGCTCTGTTGAAATGTATTACAATCCATAATCATTCAGTGGTGCTAGCAATCAGTCAAACGGTGCTGCTCCGCTCAATGGTAGTGTATGATGTTGCACGTTGCATGCCCAAGCACTTCATCACAATCTGCTGCGCGGCTACTGCAGTGGCAATTGCAGACCTATCAGCTTGTCGGCAAACGCAAACATGGTGTGATATCAGGGAATATGGATAACTTTTGAAATAGAAATTCCAAACTGACAAGAAGTGAGCGCCACACTTCAATTTCAGTGCTTAGTTCTCGACTCAGGCCCAGTTGAAATAAAGATTTTCAGCTTTCTACTGTTGTTGCCTGGTGTTGTTGCCTGGTGTTGTTGCCGCTGCTGCGGCTGTTATTGCTGCTGTCGCTGGTGCTGTTGCTGCTGCCACTTCTGGGGCAACATAGAACAAAAACTCAATGTGCACAAAATGAGCAAAAAAGTAAAGTAGCGTATATACGGTGCGAGTACGGAACGAAAACTGAAATACTGCTGCATCATTAAATTTAATATGATACTCATTTAATGAAATTGTTGCCGATTTGTTTTCAAAATACACGCGCGCTCTCCTTCAACGCCTTCGCCTTCGCCTTCGCCTTTGCCTCTGGGTTGCCGTTGCTATTACGGTTGCCATTGCCATTGCCTTTGCCTTTGCCTTTGCCTTTGCCCTTGCCAATGCGGAAGGAACACTTGAAGCGAGCCCTCGTGCCAAGTGCGGGCGGGCGGGCGGACGGTTGGGCGGTAAGCTGCTTCTGTAGGCGGGACGCCAGAGAGTGCAATATTGCGAACATGGCCGGATAATGACGACAACGTCAACGTCAACGTCAACGTCAGCGTTTGCGTCTGCGCCAGCATCGTCGTCTGCCTGATAGTTAACGTTGCTGCGCTGCCATTGCTTGGCTACTCGGAAGGAAATGTACTGCATTGCAATGTAGCCAAAGCCAAAGCCGCAGGCAAAACTAACAGAGATGACAAAGCGCTGGACCGAGAGGAGAGCCAAGCATTGTAGTTAGTGGCAAAAATCATTCTAATGACAGCAAAACGTAAAAAGCTCTAAAAGTGTTAAGTGGTTTCTCATTAAACTTTATGTACTGCTCCATTTGCTCCTTCTGCTGGTCTGCTTCGTCACCCGTTTTGTGTGGGCGGTCGCTCGGCAGGCAATGGGATGCGCAGCCAACGTCAACGACGTCTGGATGGGCAGGCGGCTTAAACGATTACAGACCAACGTCATTAGCACTTTTAATCGCATATTAAATTTAGTAAAGCATTTGATTAATTGTGACGCACATCATTTTTTGTATTGACGCCACGACAATGACAATAATGATGATGATGGTGATGACGATGATGATGATGATGATGTTGATGATGATGGTAATGGTGATGATCCACTGCTACTGCTCATAGCGCTAACTAACCTGCCACAAGTTTCGAGCAGAGCAAGCCACTGCAGTTGCCACTTGGCAGAGTGGCTTCAGACTCTGCCTGTTACTCAAAATCTTATCTTCCAATGAGCTGAGACAAATGACACGTGATTTTATTTGATTTACTTACATCTGCAGCTCAATTTTCAGTTTGACTTTTGCCTTGTGTGCTCGCCACTGTCTACTGTCTGCTGTTTGTTGCCTCTTATTGTATTATGTTTGTTTGTTTATTGTGTACAGTTCTTGATGTTGCTGTTGCTGTTGCTTTTGCTTTTGCTGTTTTTGGGCACATTACTCGAAATGATTCGATCATTAGCAGTGCTGAGTCTTTGGGTTTTTCTACTCGCACTCTTATAGGCATTATGTACTGGTAATTACTGAAATGTTGTGACAACATTTTCTTGCTTGTCTTCAAATTACTTAAATTTAATGGCTAACAATATTGTAATAAAAGATGAAGATGTTTTCCTTGCTCACATTTCATCGTCGATATTCGTAGCACATATTTGTGCTCATTCATCCATTAAATAGTTGAAAACTAGCAAAAAAAGGACTATAGCCATCGCTTTCCTGTACTTGGATTGTTTTAATGTGATATTTCTCCCACATAAGAAAGGATAGTGACAAAACTGCAACTTTTAACTTTTATTTTATTTTTCGTCATAAGTATTGGAATATTGTATGTAAATAATAAATAAATAAACACTTAATACACGTATTTTTTGAAACTATGTCCTGATATAGTCATATAAAACAGATTGAAGTTATAAAAAAATACCAATCGATCGTTTCAAAAATATTAATCTTCGCTCTTACTTAATTTAATTTATTTTATTATTATTAATAAAAGTATAGTACCATTGTACCTTGAGAATTATTATCGACTCATATAACTTATTATCTATGTGTTCAGTAGAATTCATTATACACAATAATTACACAGGATGGCTTAACTACCACTCTTTGGATAATCTGCAAGGTAGATCGAGTAGGTGCTGTCTTTTTAGACGACATTGCTGGTTCATATCAATCAAGCTTATGGCCAGATAGTTGCAGTGTCTAGTTTAGCATGGTGATTTTGACTGAAACGTCTGACTGAAATGGTCGTTTGGTTGATTTTGTAGAGTAATCTTTTGAAATCTTTGCAGCCTTACGATATATAAGAGATTGAGGATCTGTAATCAAACAACCAATTCTTCTGATGCAGCTTCAGATTAAGCTGCTTTCCGTTGACTTTGGTATGTTCTGGACTGATTGATCTGCTAAACAGCATTTCATTTATATATATGGGCATTTCTCTTGAAAATAAGAAAAGTCCAAATAAAATGGATTTTTATTTTGACAATAAGGTTAGGTTAAGTTTGAATACAAATCTTCCTCTATTCTTCAGCAGGGTTTTTTAGTATTAGTTGTATAAATAATTTCTGCTTGTGTACTATATTTAATTAATTTTCTGCATGCACTAATGAAAAATGCTATTTTTCAATGTCGCATCGGATTTTGAAATATGCAATATGGCAAATCAAAAAACTTCGAATTTGTTGGTTTCTTATGACTTATTTTTAACTATAGTACCCTCAAATAGATTTTTATGGGTAAAATAAACACGTAATATCTCTCGTTGAGATTGAGATTGAATTGATTATAAGTACTATATAAATTAGTATATATTATGTAATATGTAAGAAAAGTTGTAAAAGACTTAAAAGATACTGTATAAAAATACAAAAATTTTGTATGAGCGGCAAAAACCATGAGTACCCAATTTATCACGATTGTTTTATTTTAAACAAATTCTGGGCTAGTCAGAAAATAAATCAAACACTACAAATAAAGTGCGCCTAAGAACTCTAACTAAAATCCAAATTCTGTGAATGTCTTTAACATCCAAGTTTTATAGTTTTGTGAAAATATCGTAATGCATATTTTGTATAGTACAAAATGGGGATGGAACTTACATTTCAATTGTTTGGCTCTCCGATAATATTAACGTGTTCAGTTAACGTTACACAAGAATCAAGTCTTAGATTTTGAAAAGGTAATAGAAAAATTTAACTTAAGACCCCAGCAGCTATATTTTTGATTCTATAAAATTTGATTTGCCAAAAGCGAAAAAGCATTGTACTTTAAATTTATTCAGTTTTTCTGTAAATAGATAATTCATTCAAAAGTTTTTTGCTGAAAAAAAAAAACATTTTCTTAACTTTAATCTGTTAATAACAAGTTGGGCGGCAGTTTCTGAGACTGCAATGCTTCCGCATTAAGTTCACCACCATATTAAGGACAAAGGGACATGCATAGCAGGCCCGTCTTTTTAAATGAAAATATCGGAATAGGCATTTCTAAAATCATTTCTAATATATTAAAAATTTAAATGAATCTTTTTTTATTAAAATGCTTTGATATATAATAATTGGAACTTACATTTATTTTTTCAAATTACTTTATTTATATATTGTTATATTTATATTATTGTATGGGTTATATATTAAGCTGGTACAGTTTTGTAATAAACAAAAAGTTTCATTTGCTTGGGTTCTCGTGGCACTTACCTTTTAAATTGACCAGTATTAAATGATTCTTAGGTCGTACAATTAAAATAATTTTTGTTATACATTTTTATTTTTTATTTTATTTTATTTTATTTTTTATTTTTGAAGGTTGACATACAAATGCTGTACAATGTTCTGTCCATGTACCATGGGCCATGCAATACCAAGCCATTGCTCATTATGAGCGGATCCTAGGGTTTTTAAAAAAGCAGCTCCTCCCGCCCTACCAACCGAGGGGCACAGTCACTTCACGTGTGACATGTAATCACGAATAAAGTACAGGAGTTCTTAGTTTCTAGCTAAGTGAGTTAGTATAACAAATTTCAACCGTGTATTTGAACTCATTGCAGACAGCACATGGTAGGTGGAATATAATAATCTAAAAGGTTCATGCAAAGAAAAGTTTGTTCTGTAAAGGAAAGTTTTTCTAGTTAGAGAGTCAGAGACGCTAGCATTCGCGACTAATTCAGGAGAATCTATATCGCCATTGATCAATTTATTTATGAAAATAATGACCAACATTAATATACGACTAATTAGAGAGGATAGCTTGATAAGTAGTAATTTTTATGTGGAGGTAGCCTTAGGCTATCGTTCCTACCTAGCCGGTAGAGAGCAAATTGTAAGAAATTGTTCTGAACCGATTCAATACGATCTATGTGTACAGAGTATTGAAGACTTCATACAAACGAGCCATATTCAAGAATGGGTCGTACAAGGGATATGTATAACGCTTTCGAAACGAAAGTCCACCCATTGCC
Source organism: Colocasiomyia kotana (assembly GCA_037040085.1). Classification (NCBI taxonomy): domain Eukaryota; kingdom Metazoa; phylum Arthropoda; class Insecta; order Diptera; family Drosophilidae; genus Colocasiomyia; species Colocasiomyia kotana. The sequence goes on along the minus strand of JBANCW010000001.1, from coordinate 269,416 downwards.
TTGTTAACCATGATGGAATGTCAATTTATGATCTAGTAAACTTCTAAGATCATTTAAAATGAGGATTCTATCTAGTGGGGTATCAGAGATAGTATAAGAACATACCCTATAGAAAGTCATTATTTTACATTTTTCGCAATTTTAACTTAGTAAACTTAAATTGAACCAAGAATGAAAATAGTCAAGGTCTTCATGTTAAAGACTTGTTTTGATATTAAATGACAGACAGAGCTTTACATCTTCACCATACATAAGGGAGAGCACTTGGGACAAGTCGTTTATAAACAAAACAAAAAGAAAGGGACCAAGATGACTGCCCTATGGTACACCAGAGGTAACGCTGAGTGGTTTTGAATATAAGTTCCGGAATATAACTTTTTGAGTCCGGCCATCTAAGTAGCAAGAAATCCATCTTAAAAGACTGCTCTAATTTTAAGCTTTCTCTTAATTAATCTTTCTCAATTTTAGTTAAAAATAAAAAATTATTGAGACGCTCACTTATATAAGACTTTTAACATAGCGAAATATGTTTCTAGACGGATTGTTTTTTATACTCAAGAAATACAAATTTCTTATAAATCTATTCAGATTGATAGGTTGAATGGAATTAATCTGATTTAAATAAGCATTTAGTTGAGCAAACAAAGATTTTAGAATTTTGAGAGTTGCTTTAGTATTACAATGAAGAAAATATTCGGAAAATACAATGACATTATTTGAGAAAAGAGTTTTTAAACACACTTCAACGTGAAACATAAAAATGAATACATTGGCAATTCAAATCGAATTTCATTCGAATTTAAATAATAAAGCAAACGAACAAATACATTTGTGTATTCATATGTAGTTTTTAAATTATTGTCACAACTTCACAAAACTAAGAGTTTGGTTTTCTAGATGCGCCGCCGGCAGTTAGGGTCCAGCTACACAATGCCGGCTAATGGTTGCCACATCTTAGTTATTGGCATGGCGCATATGGCGGTTAGGCGAGCGAACGGCGCAACAACAACGGCACCAGCAGCGGCGGCCATATTGAAAATCAGTCAACTATTTCGAAATTCGTGGGCGGAGTCAGCGGCGACAAGTGCGTGCGCATGCGGGTGCGAGCGAGCTAACAAGTGGCCTGAATCTGCGTTGGTTGCGGTATGAGTGCGTGCAGTGCAGCCAGAACATTGGTTTTCTCAAATGTTGTCGCCGCTTAGCATGGTGTTGGCTGCGCTGCATTACTATACTGCGCTATGAAAGCCTTGTACCGTGCTGTTCGAGATGCGCATGCGATCTGTGGACTCATTTCAAGCGGTGAACCTATTGACCCGTCGTTTGTGCCTGTCAACTAACTGAACTTCGAAATCTATGCTGGACGTGCATCTCTTGCCGGTCTTGAAGAGCGAGCATTGTAGCGTTGTGTGCGTATTAGTTGGAGCGGCTTGCATTAGTGTTGGTGATGCAGAGATCTTCGAATTTCGAATTTTTTCAATGTATTTGTTTCGAACCTGACCAATACACATGCAATGTCAGTAGTTCGTCTCAAACCGGATTCCGAGTACGCTCTCTCATCTCTCAAGTCAGCACCATAAGCAGCAAAGGTCCGCTGGCCTCTTCACAACTGGTTCTCATAGTCGTTGTTATTGCTTAGCTTACCTGCTGCCGTTGCCATTGCCACTGATGTGGCTACCAATGCGACTGCCGTCGTATGCAATGCTTTCAAAGCCGGCCGTCGCAGTTGTCGCTGCCGCCGCATTTGTTCGCGGTTGCCATTGCCCGAATCACTTTTTGGGAGTTAATATTCTATTAGAGGCTCATTTGTGTGATTGCCGTCAAGGATACGAGCACGAGTATGTGTCCGTGTCTGCGTCTGCCCCTCCTATGACTCCATCAACATCTTTATAATTGCCAGCGATTGTCGTTACACTTTTTGTGAGTCCCTTCGATGGCAGTACAATTGAATTTGTATTGGCAAATGTTTGCCAATTGTTTTTCCGTGTTTCGACCACAACCGCACATTGCGAAGAGCAGGTGAATCGATGATCCGCTCAGACGAAGAAGTTATTGAGCTAAGGCGGCGAGTGTGTTACAACTCAATTTGTGTATTTTTGCCCTCTAATTATCGTTTTTCAATGATTTATGTGCGTACGTATTGGCCATTTTCAATTTAACGTTTATCTTTGACTCTGGTCAGCTACAACGTCCAATGTGATATCGCCTTGATGGATCGTGTTTGATGGATTGTGTGAACCATCAAGTTGACTTCGGTTGAGCGTGCACTTGTCTAGGCTTCATCATTATCGTACTTCAAGTGGATTTCTGACATCTTGTTTTGTTTCACATTGTGACCGACATTGATGTTCTTCTCTGCTCTTCTCTTTACCCTTATGGATTTGTCTTGCTTACATTTCTGTTTCACAATTCGTACGTAATTAATGATTTATTTCTATTTCCAAGCTGTTGTCTTAATTTCATTCTCATACAACGCGTCTGCGAAGAGATGATTATCGATACGAATATGCTGAGCATATAAATATCTATCCATCTATGCATTTTTAGTTGCTGGCGTCTATTTTCAACTTGATCAACAGCAGGTGGCATTGAACATCACTTGATTGCATTTCAAACATTTTCTCCGCCCAGGTATTGTGAGGCAATTGATTGCCAACTATTACAACATTAAATTTTAAGTCGAAACATTTTCGATTTGGATTACAAAATTCAAGAGTTTTAAAAAGCTTATTTTCTAGATTTTATCGCTGTCTATTACAGTTCGATATTTAAAATGATGATGATGCATTCTTAAAAAAAGTTGTTTAATTAATAAATTGCAGTACATGTAAAATATAAGCATGAACTAAAACGTTTGGAATGAATGTTCCAGACATTTTGCAAATAAAACAAAAGACAAATTCAAAGTTCTATCAGATACTGTCAGATACAGATACAGATTAATCCTTCAAAATTACAAAAACTTGTATTCACATATTGGTACATCGTATTTTGCATTTAAATATTTATAATTATATCAAGTAACATTTTTTCAGACCTCAAAATTATGGCAGTAAATACAGTAATTACAGTCATATAAATTTATTAATTAATTTATAATCGGCCATTCACTTGAGAAATGAGGACGAGAGCGCAGTGGCATATTTTCAAAAAAAAAAAACCTTAGTATTAATATTAAAATTGTAATATTTAAATATTATTATAAATAATAAAATCAATTGGGATACCCATAACAGAAATCGCTTAAGGCATGACATGTTTGAAATGCGAGAGTAATTTGATGAACATTTTTGTCATTCACTTAATTTCCATTCCTGACAAATGGTATATTTTCCACTCAAAACATTGTTCATTTACCAAGGGTCATAGGCTGATATCTCTGCACAATATCAATATTAAAAGTACTCGCCAATCCATACATTTGCATGGCTTAAGATTTAATATATAAAATACATTAATTCAAAGACTACAATCCGTTACAAACTTTATTTTGCAGTGTGTGTAAAAATATTATATAATGTTTATAATATTGTTCAATTGTTACACTTGTACTCTGAAGACGCTGGTGAGCAACCAAAATATATCAATTGAAACAAAGTTTACTGATTTTTCATTCTAGAAATCTATAAATTATCAGTAATAGAAAACTTTCGGGTTTTGAGCATAACATCGTGCCTTTTTAAAGTAGAAAGTCATTTTTAATTCGTATTTTTCTTTTTATTTTGTCATTTTCAGTTATTCAATTTGTTTAGCTTATGCCAGCAATAGAGTTGTGTAATCTTTGAAATATTAGCTATGAACTTCTCGCTTATTTTAAATGTAATTGGTTATTGCATAGTTACAAATTATCGGATACTTTATCAATTAAGTAAACCATACAAAGAGCGTGGAAGAAAAAAGATATTCGCAATGCCTAAGTAAAAAATAATTCAATTAGAATTCCATTGGAGCCACTTCATTTGGTTAAACTAGAAAGTTTTTAATTAATTTCAACAGACCGAAACTCAAATATGGAAAGAGTAAAAAAAAAAAAAAAAAATGATGAAAAGCGCACTCGTAAACTTGGCGTGCTCTTGCAGTGAATCTTGCAACACCAACACAGTTAGCTCAGCTCCTGGTCATGCGATGGTACATGGAATAAATGTCCGCGATGGCTGACTGGCTGACGTTGGTAGGCCGGATGGGAATTGGCAGCTGCTCAAAAAACTATTTTCAGACTTAAGTGTGGTACATAAGTATGTGAAACACGCATATATATTTCTCGATGTGTGAATGCTTGTGCTGTGCATAAAACTTGTTTACATAAATGTTGACGAGACGAGCTACAAGTAGCCATTGACGCGCAACGACAACGATAACAACTATAGAGAGTCAAACATAGAAGTGGATATGGATGCAGATGGAGTATATATAGTTTCTTCGTTTCTGTCTTTATATGGATCGCAGAAGAGTCAGGGCAATGCTGATGGGCGGAATGAACATTCCTCTAGATATCATGCAGTATATTTTTTCACGCCTTGTTCCATTGCCAAGTCTGCTCTGAGATGGTTGCTGCTGTTACCTTACTTCAACTGAAAGCCTTGTGCTGATTATTAATGTGATTCTGTGACATAAACGTGATCGTATTTTGTGTGCGAATTACAAATGACCCGCGATTATGCGAACAATGCGAATTCAATTTGTTTGCTCGCCTTGCCAGTCACGATCGCAAGTACTACGCGAGCGCACACTTCCAGCTACACCTTCAAATTTAGCTATCAAGGCTGGGACAGCGGCAGTCAGCAGACTGCACTTCCAACTGGTCGCGGATTCAGAAACTGTGACCACTGTGAGCTTACTGGCCATTGGTCAGTGCTTTGTTAATGCCATTTGATTAATGGCTTATTATGATGTCAGATTAATAAGATCGTTTTCAAAATGGGCGTGCCGTCCAGCTGCAAAAAACCATACAACAATTATAATGAGCATTCGAATGAAATACAAATACATATTATTTGCATGATTTTTATAATATTAACATGTCAAATTTGATCAGCTTGCCTTTTGACATTTGCATTTGTGTGTTGCGTGGGCGCATGCTACGATTCCCAAACTTCCGTGCCGTGACTCCAACGCATCTTTAAAATTTGTTTTGCATTAATTAATTACACATTGCTTATAATTCCTAGCATAATTTGCTTATATTCATTCAAATGAAAATGGAAATCTCTGAAGACTCTGCTGAAAAGAATGAATACAAAGCAAATTTTATTGTGTGTAAAGTTTGAATAACAATAATGACAATTACCCATTTTAAGAGAGGATTAAACTGACCGTTGGATGTCCGTAAATTATTAGCTTTCAATTTTCATGAGCCATGCTGGTATAAAGAAAATAAATAATTTAATTGAAACAGCTTGTAATTAATCATATTCTCCTATATTTAGTTATTTATTTTTTATTTATGCACTCTATTTTTTCATATTATTATTTTATTATTTCATATTACGCGTGTTTTTCTGACTCTGAAAAGAGACTCTGCTAAAATAGTTAAATAAAATATTAAACTTACTTTTAATTAACTAAATTAAATTTGTAATGAACATGTTTTGGAATTTCGAGGGCCTAATGTTACTAAACTGAAGCAGTCAGCTTATTTTGTTAAGAAAAAAATTCGTTGGAAAACAAATTTCTGAGATCATTTAAAGAAAACTGAATTTAAGTTTCTTCTATTGTCAAACCCATTAGAAATATAAAAAACAAATAATCATAATAGCAGAATACATTAATTTATGCACTTAATGTTGTGCTTGCTCTTTGGGTTCAAAGTGTGCAATAAATTCTCTAGAATGAAAACTACTATAGAAATTATATTTCTTATTAATGCGATTGACAATAAAAATATTTATAAAATTTAGCTTAAATTATGTAATATTTCGATCTCCAACCTGTTGAAAAATCAAATAAGCATTTAAATAAAATACCCATCGGAGAGTGCGTGGTTCGAATTGCGTCTGAATTGTTTTTAAAATTTCTTCCTGCATTTCTTCAGCTGCCCCATGCTGCAAGTCAATGAAGTCGAAGATGAACAAAAATAAATCCAATTTGTTAAATTTTTAAATACTATATTTTTTATTATAAATACATTATTACAAATAAAAACAAAATCTCATTTGTAATTTAATTAATTTTATATGCTCCCTCTCTCTGCGCTGCGGTTGCTGCTACGTTTTGTTTTTTTTTTTTTTTTTTTTTTGTTTTCGTTTCATTTCTCGTTTTGTATCTATTTATGATTACACTAAAATGTAAACCTTTTGTTTTTGTGAATTTTTTTATTTACAACAAATATTAGCTTTTTTTTTATATATATATTTACGTGTTTGTTTCTACAATAAATTTTAATGCATTATTGTTTTTCTCATTGAAAAACTCAAAAATCGTATCTTCTTACAGAGAATGAGGCCAAAAGGTTACGTATCTGGATTGAATTTGAATTTTGCTCATATTTTTGCGACAATGTAAGTGTGAAAAATGTCTGAAAACGTCTTCTACGAATTTTCCCTACTTGCATTTACAAATGCTTTTGTTTTTGTTTTTGAATATTCTTTGCAAATCACAAATTTTCGTCTTGCTGAGTTTACGTATATTTAGTAAGATTTCCTTTTAAGTGTTGTATTTTATTAAAACTTTATTCGCATGCTCGACCTTCAGTTTCAAAATAATATTACACACAAGACAAGATGAACCGCACGCAACAAAATTGTACAAGATTAGTTGCATATAAGTAGTGTTTACTGTATAGTATAGCATGAACGTAATGTGCATTCATCATTTAGTTATTATCTACATATAAACATATATATACTATATATATACTATATCATGTATATTTTTATTCATTTTGTTTGCTTTTCATTTTATACTTTGGTATATGGATTTCTACATTACTTAGTTGAAAGTTTGTGTGCTTTGTGTGTGTATGTGTGTGTGTGTGTGTGTGTGTGTGTGTGTGTGTTTGTGTTAAAATGTAGTAATTTGAATTGTTTTGAGTTGCACTCGCATACATGTCAAGTAACTACAACTTTCCCACTACCGAACGCATGTGAAGTCGAAAGTACTCTGTATGCCTGAAAGAACACTGACTGAAAATTATTCAATATTTTACATAATTTATTGCTACTTTACATGGCGTATTTTTATTAGAGTACTCCACATTCATATCGTTTTCTTTTATTTATTTTCTTTTATTTTTTGTTTATATAGAGTTTTGAAAACAGTGTGCATTTCCTTTAGCTACAAAATATTAATTTTCCTTTCTCATATATACTTATATAGTTTTTATCAATTTATGTTTTGCCAATTGTCGGTATACTTTATATCCTTTAAAAGCTAATTTTAAAAAATTTGTTGCCAAAAATGTTCGATTTTCGTATTTATGAAATAAGAAGCATTAAAAAACTAAAAAATTGCACAATAGTTGAAAGAAAAACGTGTATATAAGAGTATGTAACAAAAAGAGAGAGACAAAGCTATTGTTTACTCTCAATTAGGATTCATAGTGAAGGGAAGTCAAAACTTCTGTTAATTTTTCTTTTAAATAATATATTTTAATATATATTTTTTTTTTTGTTTTAAATGAATTTTATTTTATATTTATTCGCGTACTTTAAAAAAAACATAATTGGTTTATCAACTGTTTTGGTATTTCTTTGTCTAAATATTAATCAAACTTAAGCTAAACTCTTGTTTATCATTCGTATTTATTTAGTTTGCTCATTTAAGGTATTTGTATATATATTTTTATTAATCCAAAATATGATAAAAACAAAAAACTGAACTGAATTCATTTACTACGAATTTCTTATTTTGATTAGTATTTGAGTTTTCTTTTCATATTTTATATTTGCTTTGTTTTTATTTTTGCTTATATTTTGCGCTAAGAATGCTACAAACATTTTTATGATTTCATTGTTTTTTTTTTTTGTATGATTTGTTAATTAATAATATATTATAGTAGTATATCGTAATATACATGCATATATATAGGTATATATTTAGCCGTAAATATAGGTATATGTATTGTATATAATAATTAATAATACACTTTAATTATGCTTTACACCTAACTGTATGTATGACGCATAAAACTAATTTTATATGTATATACATACATACATATGTATATATATATATATAAATTTATATATATATATATATATGTGTGTATATATGTATGTATATACATATACTTATATATTGGTATATACATTACATATATGTAGTAGCTGTATTTACCTTTTCAGAGGCATTATAATTTTACATACACATATATATATATTCGTATATTTTATAATAATATTGTTGCTTATTTAAATCTGAGGTCACATGAGTTGGTTTTGTTGAGTGTTTTTATTTATTCTTGTTTTTTTTTTGTTTTTGTTTTTTGCATATTTCTTTATTTTACGATTTTTTCACTTTCTTTTAAACTTATTACGCTTTTCTCCATTTGCCATTTATAATACAAATTAAATAATAATATGAAAATAATAACAATTAACTAAGTTCATAGAGTAGCTGAAGTGGTGCACTAGTGCAGTAGTAGCTGGTAGCTGGTATTTCTCTTACTGGTAGTACCATGTAGGATGTGTGGCTAGGTTTAGCCTAGCCACTTCGAAGCCGCAGCTGGAACATATTTCATGTACGCATACAGTAAGTGGTAGATGTTATGTGGTAGTTAGTGAGAGTACTATGTAGTAGAAATAAATTCATTTGCGTAAAACATAAATTTGATTTAGTTGAAATTTAATTTAGGTTTAGTAGTTTTGCCTGTTGCAGCTTCTGTTGCATCGTCTACTGTGGGCTATTGGGTGGTGTTATCTCATCGCCTTCACCGCCAGAGCCTGGCTCGCCCTTTGTCTTGTTCTCCTTCTTCCATTTCATGCGTCGATTCTGAAACCAGATCTTGATCTGGCGCTCAGTGAGGCACAACGCATGCGCGATTTCAATGCGTCGTCGGCGCGTCAAGTAACGATTGAAATGGAACTCCTTCTCCAGCTCCAGCGTCTGATAGCGTGTGTAGGTCTGTCGGCCACGTTTGCGTTCTGTTGGTTGGGAAAAGAAGGGGAAAAGAGCAGAAGCGAAACGCTTACAATTAAAATCAATTGAATACACCATAGATGATGAGCAGCTAAATACGCTCTACGTATGCAGACATGCTGCATGTCCAACAACTACAATACAATACAATACAATACAATACAATACACATACAATACAAGAACAACAACATGGATCAGTGATGCTGCAGGAGCAAGTGGCATAGAGTCGCGCTGTACTCTAGCGAAACATCCCCACCGACTCGGGTCTCAGTGAAAAAGCCACATGAAGAAAGCGGCACAGCCAGGCCAGCGTAGAGCTGCCGCTGATTAAAAGACGACCTTACCGAATTCAGTTATTTGTACTTGTCAAAATCTCAACATGTACTCGGCCGCAGCCAAAGAGTCAGCAGCGCTGCCGCATATTTTTCGTTTATTTTATTTTATTTTTTTTTTTTGGATTAAACTTGGGGATTTCATGTCCGATACGCCAAATGTAACTAATTAGGTTCGCCCAACAGCGGCTGACTGCCTGACTACCTTGGCTGTCTGACTGCGGCTTGCCATGCCTGTATTTGTCTGTCTATCCAGCTGGATATCAGTCTGGTTATCTGTCTGCCCGTCTCAACTATCTACCTGTGCTTTTTAGTACGTTTTTCATGTTTTTCTCTGCGCAGCTTGCACTTGTCGCGCTTCGAGGTCTCTCTCTCGCTCTCTGTCTCTCTCTCTCTCTCTCTCTGTTGCTGTAAGCGCTGCGCTTTTAGATCCACGAAATATAATAATAATAATAATAACTGTAAAATATTTTGGATATAATTAGGAACAGCAACGAAAATGAGTTCAGCGCTTAGTGAATATAACAAAAACAAAAACAAGCAAACCAACGCAGCCCAGCTAATGACACTTACTATAATTATAATTTTGGTAATGACAAAAAAAAAAAAAAACACAAGCAACAAGAGCAGAAAGCAAATCATAAAACTGTCGGAAAAAATATGTCAAATATAATACGTAGTAATATAATTGTCAATGACATTTTCTCTGCTACTGCTGTTGCCACGCCCCCGCTGCCAACTCCATCAAGTAATTGAAATGGGCAGCCAATTGCGGCAGCAGCGTGTGAAACTGTTTTGTGGCTGAGCTGGCTTGGCTGACTGACTGTCTGACTGACTGGCTGACTGACTTTTCTGGGCATTTGCATTTGCCAGAGTGCCACCAGTGTTGCGCGGCTACCTTCTTTGCATAGGTAAGGCATTGGCACCGATTTTGATGGTTGTTACTGTTGCCGCTCAGCCTCGGCGGAAATGTTAAGCGGCAACGATGGTGGCCATTGCGGTTACCGCTTCGCTTTGCCCTGACCATGCCACGCCATGAGGCAATCAGCTGTAAACTAGATTTCTGGCATTGTCCATCACAGCAGCAAGCGAATACAAACCGAATGATGAGCGTGCTCGCCTATGTACTGGGGCAGCCACGACTGGGCGGAGAGGCAGCGGACAGCGGGCGACAGGCAATGGGCAGTAGGCAGTAGGCAGTAGGCAGGCACTGAAGTGCTGCGTAACTTAACTATTTTTTAATAACATCTTCAACATTTGTCTTGCTCAACTGACTACAGCGCCCATCGACCATTTTTTTTTCTTGTTGCTGTTGGTTTTCTTTTTGTGCTGCCTTTGCTTGAGGTCATTACATCATAAGCTCTTTTTATGCCTGCCTCGCCGTCGTCGGCGGCCATTAATGCGCGCGAATCTCGAAATCATGAAAGAAAAAAACGAACAAAAAATAAAAAAGTGTGGCTGGGACGCAGCGGTGGCCAGCGTAGCTACCTTCTTTTAAATGACACGACTGATGCCATGTCTATAACCCAAGGCGGTCGCATTTAATCATCATCAGTTAGACGAGTCGCCGGGCAGCAGCAGCAAAAACAATACAAAAATAAAAACTGAATAAAAACATAAAAAAGCTCTGAAAGATTTGTGGCAAAAGACATGCGCGCTTTTTTTATTCGCCCCCTTTCCCGCCCTACTCCCACCTCAGCTTATGTGGCAGTTTTGCAGTTTAGTGGAATGAATTGTCATCAACCCAATTGAGTGAACTTGCAATTAGAAAGGATTAAGGGCACTGAATGAGTGTGGCCAGTAAGAGTTTGCTTTCATTTCAGCTGCTGAATGAAGCGCAGCCGAAATTCACTACTACTACAGCCAGCTGTATTGTCAACCTGAAGCTGAAGCTGAAACTGAAACTGAAATGTTACTTAGATGGAATAGAAACAGCCAGTGGGCACGAGCATTTGTTTAAATTGAATTCAAGAGAATAGTCATCAAAAGACTTGCAAAAAAGCATCTGTCAGCTTAGATCAAGATCACACTAGAGATGGCAGTGTCGAGCAGCTTCTTTTATACCCCTTGTTGCGGGTGAGTACTTATTGGGGCATCTGTTTGAACTGCCTCAATTGATTAAGCCAAATATCAAATATTTACAATTGCTCTAGCCATGACAGCATCACTGATTTGCCAACGTCACAACTACAGCTATTACGTGTGTGGACTTCTTCTGTACAGGAGCATATGAATACATGAAGACATGTCACTGGGTAATGAATGCTGGCACAGAGAAAATGCTTCTTAAAAATAGAGGATGTTCAGTGGCACTGCCAAATATGCAGTCTGTTAACTCACATACTGCACAATGGCAGCTTCGGCTCCAAACAGAGCATTGAACGTCATCGGCTACAAGAGGCCTGTATCGGCCGGCCCAAGTCAGTATTAGTCTGCTGTGAACGCGAAAACGACACTCTGACGGCCAACATACCTTAACTTCAAGAACAATTTGAATTATATAAAAATAATAAATAAATGATTGGAATGCAAAATTGCAAACATCTGACCTACTGTCGACCCCTTTCTTTACAATAACCGCCTTCAGCATCTAAGACGTGCACAACTGGAGAACAGTAGAGATTGGGAGTTGGAAGAGTTATCCTGCTGATTAAATTAGCGGACTCAGCATGGATTGAAACTTGAGCTGCATGCAGATTTAGCTCAAACAGAAGCATTCTAAATGCTTCGGCTACTAATTAGCCAGGTTGTGTTTCCTTGTGTCTAAGCTAGCTCAAGTCGCGTACACGCAGACACGGAGTAACATATTTGTTTAATTGATAAAAACACCTTCACGGCTCACAAGTTGATGATGGCAATAATGATGCCTCATTCAGCGAAATGGAGATGAATATGACGCTGGGGAGCGGCGTGCCGGCAATGGGCCAGCATTTGTATGTAGATGCGAGTTGCGCGCACCTTTTGTTGGCCGACTTAACATGGCTTGGCATGGCTTGGCATGGCTCGGCTTGGTGGCTGAAATTCGTTTTTAATGATGCCTCTGCACATGCATTTCCATGTGGCCATCACTCAATACAGTGAAGTGCTATATGATGTGCTGCTGCTGGAGCAAGTGTGGCGCCCACTCTATACTGGGGCAGGAGTAGCTGGCATGCTTAGCCCATCGCGAGTGAGCGCACTCATCAAATTGAGCGCTGAAAAATTATTATAAACGCATTAATGGCGCCTGGCAGCAGTAGCGGCCAGCGCGGAGCAGTATCAAAAACATAAATATAATAAAGGTGAAACAATTAATATCAAGAGTGACAGCAGCAGCGCAACAGCACAGAAAGTCGCCGGCAATGTGGCAGGCCATGTGGAGGCAGGCAGTGGCAATGGCTAACAGCCAACAGCCAACATGTGAGGAGGCAAAGGTAAAGTCAAAGGTGTAGAATGTGGCGCAGGCCGTTCCGTGTTCTTTCTGCTCCATAGAAATTACAAAGGCAACCCGCCACCGCACGCTTCACCAGAAGAAACAGCAACAACAATAACAATAACATCAGCAAAAGCAACAACAGCAACACTCGTACGCGTACGCCACTCCGCAAGCTCAGTTGCACTGGTAGTAGTAGTGGCAGTAGTAGTCGGAGTAGTAGTGGTGGTAGCGGCAACCAGCCCGGCAACTCGGCCGGGTGATTCGCCTGCCCAGGGCCTGGCATGGGCATTAATGCTTTTTGATATGAAAGCGTATTGTAATTAAATTGCGATTAGGCCACCATTTTAACCATTTTGCTGGTGCCTCATACCTCGTACTTGTACCTCGTATTATTCTTCTCTTGCTCTACTATAATGGATTTTATTTCATTTGTTATACTAGCACACACACACACACACACACACACAGACGGACTACACACATGCGCACACACAGTGCTGTGCAGCATTTGTGCTTAGAGAGGTGTGCTGCTCGCAAGCCGCCAGCTCAGCGTTTAAAGGAAATCATTAAAATAATTACTTGTACATTTTATGATATTCGTTGAGCCAGCGAATAACAAATTGTGTATTAGTATTTAATAACAATAACAACAACAACAATTGAAATTTTGTGGTATGCCTAAAAAAAAAGAGCGAAAATTCATTAAATTATTATTATTTTTTTTTTATTTGTTGCACGTTGGGAGGGGGGACAGACAAATCTTGTGCGATGGTTAAAAATAGTTTGGAAATGGCTTTCTTAAGATTCCACTTGATTGCATGTTGCATGCCATTAATGAGCAGGAAGTAAACAAATAAAATATTTCAACAGGCAAACCATATTAAATTGCAATGAAAGTTCATCAATTCTGCTTTTTTATTGAAAAAAAAAATTGCGTTTGCATATTTTTTTATCACATTCGTTTAGTACAACAATAACCCTTAAATCGTTCAATACTTCAAGTCACAGTAGATATTCTTTCTACCACATATTTGACAAACATATTTTCAAGTATTTCCCATATCTAAAACGTATTTGAAAAGCAACATTTCACATTTATGTATGCCTATACGTCATATACTTTAATTCAAATGGCGTACAAGGACAATATTTAAGTAAAGGGTTTAAAATTCGGCTTAGTATTTTAGTGGAGTTAGAAATAGAAGTGGTGCCAAAGTTTCGGAGAACGAGAAGAATGACAAAGCTGCAAAGAATTTGACATATCTATAGAATCGAAGAATCGACTTGGATAAAAAATAGATTAATATTGAAAATTCGTAGAGATATTGATTGAGGAAATCAAAAATGCACCGAGGCTTGGACTCCTTTCAATAAAATTAAATCTTATATAAAGAAGCAATATAAGAATTCTGTATATTTTGAAATGTACGCCTTACGAATTGCACTTAATAATTGCATATTCTTATTTAGCTGGCTGGGATGAGGACTCGTCTGCTATAGACTTCAGTCGTGCCTGTGAAATGCAACTCATCCCCTGATTTACGAAAAACTGGCTTCTTGGTGTGAGCAATACAAGTTAAAAACGCATTTAGCCTTATTTACAGTTATTCAGCTAATTTGTTTTTGACCATGTAAGGTTTATTTTTAAAAGCTACCACATTCCAACCCAAAGCTGATTTGTCGGCTCAGGTTAAGGCCAAGAGACAAGACAATAACGGTGGCAGCGACAACAAAAGCAATGACAACAATGCGGTGGTCGGTGGTCGGCGAACACACGACGGCAACGACTGAGCTGCTCGTCAAACCTGCATGTCATGCACCGTTTAAGTGCAGCTACGTACTAACTACTTAGTCGCTCCACACACACACACACACACACACGCGGACACACACGTACACTAGCACTGTCACACTGGCAGACAGACACACACATCGCACAGTTACATCAAATACGAGTAAATGTTTTTTTAATTGCGGAAATTACAGACAATCGCGAGCCGCCACAACGAATGCCGGCAAAATTATTATTATTTTTTATGCCTTTAAAAATTGATTATATAAAAATGTTGCAGCTACTAAGAAGCTAGTAAGTAAGAATCTTCGTGTGTGGTCCTCTCCGCCGTCATTGCGGTCTTACGATTGCTGCCTTCTTTTGTCATTTGCATACCCGTCAAATGTTGTGATGTCATCGTGAGTCGCGCTGACAAAGTGCAGAGTCAGCAGCGAGTCTAGTACTCGTACACACACACTTGTCCAATACATGGCGAATGGTCGACAGACGAGGTTGCAGAGGGGGCAAGCAGCATTGTCGAATTCCAGCTACCAATTAGCGCAGCAGCACTAATGGACACTCTCCTCCTCCCTGCTTCTGTTGCTGGGTAAAATATTTCTAACCCGAAAGTTTTTTTTTTCTTTTTTTTGGTTTTCTTTTTTTTTTTTTTTGGTTTTCACAAATTTCCATTTTCATTTTTGTAATTCTTTTATTTTGACGCTTTTCAGCTGCTGCACAGAACTTTCTGTGGTCATTGTCCAAGCTTGTCTTTGGGGACCAACATGTAAAAGGAATCCTGCTGAGGTTTCGCTACCTCAATTTGATGGGATGACAGCTAGCCACTTGCTGAATGGATTCTTTTTTTTCGTGATTTTTCTGTTTGCATTTGTTTTTTGTGATTTTTTTGCTCTTGTATTTTAATTAAGCATGCAAATTGCTGAGAGCTAAGAGTTTTGTCTGCAACAATTTTGTGCTCATTTTCTAGAGGTAACAATTAAAAATCGCCAATGAACAGCGGCCCATTTATAAACATTTTTTATTTCACTTTACATATATTTGTTGTTTGGTTGCCTTCCTTTCCGCGGGCCTTGGCTGGACAACTCGAGTCTCAGGAGGTTTTGTATGAACGTTGCGCATTTTTAATTTGGGACTTGTTAAGCACTTAAGAGGGTTAACAAAAAATTGACAAAAGTTGACAGAAAAAAACAACATGACAGAAGCAGGAAGAGGACCAAAAGAAGCAACGCCTGGAACGCAACTTGTACGACATTCATTTTCTGACCTGCTCAAATCTGTTGGCTCATAAAAATTTAGTTGCATCTTCAAAATAGTATAAAACAAAGTTTTAAAATACGAAAAAACGAAACAACAGTAAAACTGCTTGTATTCAATTTAGTTTTGTTGCTGCTTTCTATTTTTTTTATTTTTTTATTTTTTTTGTATTTTTTTGTATTTTCTGTTTTTTACATTTTTGTATTTCCCCATTTTGATATTCGAATGCATCTTCTCTGGCTAAATGGCCGACTGGCTGGCTTGGCTGGCTTGGCTACCCATGTCAAAATATTTGACAGCTGACTAAAACATGCTATGCGAGACGGACAGACGGACAGATGGACAGACGAGCGGACGGGCGACTGGGCATATCATGCTCGTACGTAGCATGAGTATCCCTAGGCAGCGGCATGGCGGCACTGCGGCAACCAAACGAAATCTCTCTCATGGAAACTTGTCTGCCTGCTGCCTGCTGCCTGCGCTGACTGCTTTACTGGCTGACTATATGCTGAGCTCGAATTGCCCAACTGAGCGCCTGTTCCATTATGGTAGGCGGACTGACGGCCATTGAAACCGAGCGGTGCCAAGGCAGTGACAAAAGGAAAATTATTTCTGGAATTAACTCGCTAAAGCACAACTGGAAAATGCTGTTTTAAGAAGCATCTTGCAAATATTCTATGGCAAAACCAAAATACGATTATATTTTAATGTGTAACCGGAAACAGAGCCCAATTACTTTACTATGAACATAAATATCAGCAGGGCATTCGTGTAGTATCACAATTCGCTGTTCAAATCCGCTGTTCGCGATGCAAACATAAACAGCAATAAAATGGAAAACTTGTCAAAAGTTGTGTACAATTTATACATGTAGAGTTCATATGAAATTTGAGCTCGCTTTCAATATTTTTTAGTATTTTTTGAAATACATTTGTCGCTTCACAACACCTCCTAAAAATGTTGTGTTCCAATCTTAACGCAGTTTGCGCAGAACTCTAATAAATTTATAAAGTAAATAGAATAGGAAACTCTGGTAAACGAGGTTATCACTAATTGATGCACTGAAAACTTGAGCAAACAAAACATTTTCATGCAGTAAATTGATGAATTTTGAACTGTTTCAAATGGTTTCGCTTGCACACGGTCGTGTGGAGGTAGGGCAGGCGACCCAAGCCAAAATCCCATCAAAAGATGGCAAAAGACCACAAGAGAGCTTCCTCACTTCATTGCTGCATGAATAATATTCGTAATTTGTCAAAAAGGTTTGCCAAATCCCAAAAAAAAGAAAAAAAAAATCAAAAGCTGAATTCAAAAAAGAAGAAGAAAAAAACCATCGCTGCGATTGAGCGAAATGAATGTCAGTTCAGTTACTCCCACTCCGCACTTCGCACTCCGCACACATGCAGTGGGTAAGTGTTAGTGCTGCTGCTGCCGCCTGTGCCATATACCCCGAAGACCTTTGGCGAGCTGTTGCCATTACTTTGTGCTTCTTTCTATGCTGGCCATTGACGAAGCAGAAGCAGCAGCAGCAGCAGCAGCAGGAGCAGCATAAAAATAAAAGCGAAATTTCCTTTTCGCATTTGCTGCGCTTTATTAAACTTTTCTTTTTGTTGTGTTTCCTTTTATTTATTTATTTATTTATTTTTTATTTTGTTTTGTGGTCGCACATGGAAATCCCAAAAGTTCCTGTGTCATTTTTTTTACTCTGCTCTCCGTGTGTGTGAGCTTCATCGTTGAGGGCCCCGGCCGTCCAGGCGTATGTCATTTTGGGCTACCAGCTGGTCCTTTTCGACTTGGCTACTATACTATGCTTTAGTTATTGTGTTTACTTTAAAAAAAATCTTCACGCATTTGGCAAATTATCTTTTGATCCGGCACGCTTAAGCGACGCGCCCTAAGGTATGCGCCAAATCATTGACAACCACGAAAAGAACAAAAAAGAAGAAAAAAAAACAAAAAACAAAAAACTGAAGGAAACCAAACAAAAGCCAAGCCGGCAAATGCGTTAACACAATTTCAGCGTGGACACCAGTAAGCCATGGCAATCGTCTGCCTAAGTAGTTGTTGTCTCAGATGTCTTACGCTATGCCATCGAAAAGTAGTTTGGCGCAAATCCCCAAGTTAACAAAACTCTCAGCTCTTCTCACCACCAGCCACTTGAAGGCGCGCGGAACATTAAGTGCAGCAAAACAGAACGCGACAGGACAGCCGCCAGCAAAGTCGCAGAAAGCTGAAAGCGAGGCGGCGGCGGCAGCGCCGGCAGCGGCGGCGGCAAAGAATGTAGCGAAAAAACTTTGCACCAAGACAAAGCCAAGGATATGTACCCAGCAATGCCTGGCAAAGTGCAGGCGGACTGCCATGGATGATGGCCGGGATCAACATTTTACGCGCTCAAGCAGCGGCCGCCGCATCGGCAGAGCGAGTCGAAGTAAGTAAAAGCAGCGTAGAAACTTTTTTCCAGCAGACAACACAACGCCAACGTCCAATGTGCAACTTTTTGGCGTAAAGTTCTTTTTACTGTATTCGTTTCGCCCCCTGACATTGACAAGACAATGGCAATGCGGCATGGTCTGCGTGGCACACGGTTGAGATGGCAGCAAAGCGGGGCTGCGAGGTGCCCTGTTGGAGTGCTGGTATAATGCGCAGAATGAAGTGCACTTTTCATACTTGAAAGCAATTGGAAAGTTGTTGTGCAACGAGTACCGAACAGCAGAGGGGCCAGGGGCGGCCATGAGTTGAGTTTTGTAAATAAATATGCGATAATTGGATGGGCAATGGAAGAGATTCTCAGCCAAAGTGATTGGGTTGACTCAATGAACAAGTGTATAAGGCAAGCCGTCACAATAGGCCACAACAAGCACAGACTTGACTTTGCCATTCTTTCCACTGATACTGTGTAATTCTTGGCCTGGCAATTTACGTATATTTAGATAAACATCGAGGGACATCAAGGTCAAGCGTCAAACTCTTTCGTTGTAGCCACAGCTACAAGCAAATAAACGAATTATAAGCAAACAAACAAACAAACAAATACATAAGAAGCAAACACTTGTTGCAAAATTGCTGTTGAATGTCGCTAAAATTTATGACCCAGACACCGCACAACAAAAGCCAACTGTGGCTGGCTGACGGGTCGGCTGGCAGCATCATTGAAAAGGATGAGACAGCCATTTGCCAAATGTTGCAAGTCTTGTTTTTTGTCCCTTCCTGTCTCTATGCCATTATTGTTTTGCGCTGTTTTGTAAAAGTTTTGCCAGTGGAAGGCGGCGAATGGCAAATAAAATTCAAATCTCTTGCATTTGCAGATATCAAAACAACATTAACGGTCACTGTGATTGCCACAAAAGTGCGAATCAATTGAGGAAGCCCTGTGCACTTCCTACTTGCAATGCAGCAGAGAATCGTTGGTGGATTGGCCTGCCCTTTCCGCAGATGGACTGTGGACTGCTGGACAACTAACTGGCTGTTGGCTGCTGGCTGCTGGCTGCTGGCTGTTGGCTGCTTGTTGAATTTTCATGGCTAACAACTTAATTGAGGCTTCATTTAGCTTATGCCCCGAGGCTAGCTTTATGCCAAAGACGCACCCATTGACAATAGCCACGATCAGACGTCCCCGGTCCCGGTCTCGGCCCAAGTCAACTAGGCATGCACATGCTAAGTCACGACCATTGGCGGCAACACGATGGCGGTGGCGGTAATGTTTTTTGTTTACCTAATGCCCCCATGAAATATGGACAGGCGTTAAGTAGTTGTGTGCAATGTAACAGCACAGTGGTCTGAATATAGTGAAAATGCCAAGGAATATTAATGGGCGTGGGCAGCAGAGGTAAAAACTAACTGCATGCAAAATAGTTCGCATCATATGTGGGACATGCATTTCAACTGATTACCAAGCCATGATTCCATTGGTTGCAAGCATTGCCAATATTGATTGAACCACTGTCTGCGACAAAGCATTTATTGGCTATGCACAAAGCGGGAAACTAGCGAATTGGCAAAGCTATGCAAAAATATACTCGTATGCTTTTAATCATCGTAACCTAAGCTTGGGGATCATGTTGTGGCACAGTCAGAGTCAGAGTCATAGCCATAGCCAGAGCGTATTCCAAGACCAAGCTGCAGCCTCTGCGCCAGACGCCACAAACGGCAGAAGGCAACGCTGACTGTGCTGACTACAAGCCTGGTTCATCTGTGTGTGTGTGTGTGTATGTATGTGTGTGCCTTAGTCTGGCTTTCATTTTTATTAAAAAAAAAGAAAAAAAAACAAACCTCCGTGTCACCGCAGCGTGGTGGTTGCTGTTTCTTTATTGTAGTAGGCGCTGTTCTGTTCGGTTCTGTTCTGTTCTGTTTATTTTTTTGCTGTTTTTCGTTTTTTTCCCTGCACGCTGACATTGCCACAAAGAAACAGCGTGCACAGGCAGCTGTGTGGTGGTGCTGGGATTAAGACGCGACCAGGTTGTGGCAGTAGCAAAGGCACGGCCGAGACTCAGCTATGTATGAATGGAGTAGTGCGAGTGGAGCGTGGAGCAGGCCATGCAGTGGCCACGGCATGTTCTGGAGATTAATAAATTGATGGCAACCATTGCGCATAACGTGTAACTAATGGTGGCCATCAATTCTGCTTTACATCTCAATCTGGCCTTTGAAAAAGCAGCAACCAAACAAAACAACAGATATAACCACAAAAAGCCAACACACCGCATGAAAAAAGCTTTTTTAAGCCAAAATAACAGCGGGCATAGCATGGCAGCATGGTATGCGAAACACTTCAGACGCATTTCGGCAATGACTCACAACAAAGTATGCCACATGCAGAATGCAGGATAAGGCTGCAGGATATGGGTGCATATCGGCAGGCACTTGAGAAGCGAAATCACTTTCACCAGCTTCACAAAAGCGAAATGTGATGCGCCAAGGGCCTGATCTGAACCATTTCACTTCAGAGAAATCTGTCTGCCTGTACAGGAGGCTTATGCAATGCTGCAATGCCCGCACGCTGTCCGCCGAGCTGTTCACATTCTTGCCTGTCGAGTCCAACCGCTTCGGTATATGCTGAACCCTCTGTACCTTTAAACTATATTTAGCAAGCTCAAAAATGGTCAATGCTCGGATTAGTTACGCTCCGATTTTGTAACCTCTTCGCTTTCGTTTTCAAAACAATTGACAATTTGCATTATTTGCCAGACCGCCCTCTGTGTCAGTAGACCCGTTCTGTTGCTGCAGACGTGTGGAACCGCTTTCGCATTTCTATGACCTCTTTTACTCAGCCCATTACGAGCAGCATTTTTTTTTGCTTAACAACCAGGTTGACAGTCGGCAACTTAGCGGATGTCCTGGTGTTTTTGTTACATTCAATCGATTTGGCTTTTGGGAAATTTGCAAATTTGCCAAAAAGTCAGGTACGGGTATCGAGCATTTGTACAATTTTAGCGTTTTGTCACTGCAGATGGATTACGCCTAATGCGAGGAATTGGTTAAGGCAATAAAGTGAAATTACTCAGGCGACAGTCAAGGTCAGCGCAGCAGAGCTGCCAGCAATGCATCGAATACAGGGTGTTAATTTGCTATTAAATACTTTGTATTTGCTGCTGTTGTGCCTTATATCGCCGAAATGTAAAAAATTCAAATTGAGATTACGACATTTAGTGACATTCTAAATGTATACAATATTTTATGATCTTGTATTAAATTAGTAGAAAATGTGAGCTGAAATCAGAATGTAATTCATTACAACATGAAATATAGATAGCACAACACGTCGAAGAATATAATCTAGACTCATTAATGCGAGACATTTTATATTCCTGGATTTGCAGCTGAATGTTTTGGAGCTTGGAGGAACGCCATAAAAATTAAATATCTCTATAAATGTATGAAATAATTATTATTAAGCAAGTTCACATTTGTATTAATATGAAAGTCAAAAAGCCTCTACTTGCGTCCGAAGCGTGCACTAACTGCTTGGGCTGCGCACAAGCAGTGTTTATGCACGAAAATAGTATAGAAAGGGAACTGCTTATGCGACAATAAAGCAGTAGCTGCCGTTGCAGAACAACTAGTGAAGTTCGTGGTTCATGTCCATGCTAAAATGTGCGTGAGGGATGATAATTCAACGATCTGTATGCATTTTTGGGTAAGGTGTCGTCAGTTTAATTGTTACTCAGCGTAAATACTTTAAATTTGATGAGACCAAAATTTAAAATTCTAAGAACGCTACGTGCAAACGGGCAGGCGAGGGTTTTGCTTCAAAACACCTCTCGCTGGAGACTTAAGCGACTCCATCCCAGTTATTCTAGTGAGTATTTGAACTCATCACAGAAGCTCTACTGTTGATTCTCACTAGCTATCTGTTATGCTTTTGCCATTATTATCCAAATGTTTAATACGTGCTTAGGTATTTGTTAATTATTCATAATTTTTCTATAAGCCAGTAAGAAAGCTTCAGTCGGCCGAGCGCGTCTGTTATATACAGACTGTATTTCTAGAAGCAATTCTTTCGCCTGTTGAACATAACAATAACATCTATATACATTATGTGTGTATACAGTTAAATGATCACATCTCGCATTCTAGTAATCGAATTTGGCCCAGATTTTCAAGAAACATAGGATTGCCTAACATGAACTCTACACTCAAGGCTGAATGTTATTCTATAAAATGCGTCGTCTGTTGCGGGGATATAGCTGGGAGTATTGGAAATAGTATTTATTGTCTAAATGTCGAAATTGGAAGTTCTGGAATGAAATGTGTGGGCGGTATTTAGCAAAACGTATCTCAAAAGCCAAAATAGGCAAAATCGTATTTAAAGCTTTACTGTTGAGTTTCATGGTTATAATGCTGATTCAATGCATAAAAAGGTGAAATTTTATAAAATGGGCATTACCAATTCTGCGTTACACCAGAAACCACGCTTTAAGGAACAAATATTTGCGTGGGCGGCTGAAAGTGGGCGTCGCAATTGTGAATAAAACGATTTCCGGAATCAGCATATACACCTGCAGCTCAAATTAAGTTGCTTAATCTCTAACGCCTTTTGAAATGGGCGTGGCAATGGCTGAAACGAGTCAATAGCGAAGGCGTGGGAGGAGATATCATAGGTTCGATAAAACAAGTTTGGTGTCTCAAGCTCTTGTAGTCCCTGAGATTGTCGCGTTCATATAGACGGACGGACGAACGGACAGACTGGCATTGCTCGATCGAATCCAGTATTGATACTGATCAAGTATATATACTTTATGAAGTCTGCCACGCCTCCTTCTGACTATTACATACGCTTGCACAAACTTAATATACCCCTGGTGTCCAGGGCATAAAGAGAAAGCTGCAGTTGGACATGTCCTCATTAGCTTCCTACTTGATACACTTTCAAAAAGCATTTGCGCTGAGACTCTATGGGAATATGTTTATTCCATGGAGTGCTGAAAAGTAAACGGCTTCTACTGCTTCTTCCTCCTCCTGCTCTTCGTCTTCTGGTACAACAGTAAAATAGGGTTATATGCGGCACTTCACCACAATTTGTGTTGTTCTGTTTGTGTACTACTACATATGTATGTGTGTACAATATACGCGTGTATATGTAAATTACTAACTACGTCAACAACTAACTACAGCAACCCACTACTGATATAAGAAGAAGAAAAATTCCACTTAATACGTTTCGTGGAATTGTCGATCACTTTCCTTGACACTTACCAAACTGACTTCGCATCCAGGGATACAGTGGAGACGGCATCCCTGAGGACTGCGAATTCGGGTTTTGGGATGGTGGCGTATGTTGGCCTGGATGGCCCTGGTGCATTTGTGGTGGTCCCTGGCCCTGATGCATCATGGTCTGCGGTGCAACTACAGGCGGCACGCCAGTCTGCTGTTGTCCGTACATGCCCATGTTGTGGTGATTCTGGTGGACCTGTGAAACGATATCATAATGGAATTAGAAGCGAGAAACGAAGGGCACACAGTCGTAGGGAGAACAAACTAAAATTAAGTAAGATCGAATCTGGCAGACAGCGGACAGCAAATAGCGAATCGCGATTAGCGCCATGAACCGGTTAATGACAAAAAGCAAATAAAGGAAAATCAAAAGAAAAAAAAAAGAAAGAACTGAAGACCCCGTCTTACCTCTGTTACATCGGGAACGCCAACATCAGTGTAACCCAACTAGAGATCACAGCATGTGAGATAGAGAATAATGAAGCGTTAAGAATGTTAAAAGCGTGTGGATAAGCAAGGTGCCAATTGGGGACATGGGTCAGTGTGGGGTGCACCGATCAATTAAAAAATGGAGGACAGTCGGAGTGACTTGACCTGGATTGACTTACCTGCGCCTGTGGATGTCCCATATGATGGGTCAATGACATTTGCGCGTTCATATGATGGCCTCCCATTTGATCGACCAGCGGTGGTGAGCCGCCTTCCGGCACCATGCCGAGGCCGCCAACGGCTGCCTGCAGCTTGCAACTGGCATAGACTACCGGCTGTTGTTGCTGCGGATGTGTCACCTGCTGCGTCACCTGCGGGTGCTGCTGATGCTGCGGCGCTTGCTGTGACTGCTGCGGCTGGGACTGTTGCTGTTGGGACTGCTGCTGGGCCACCAGCTGACCGCCGTTTGTCTGCGCTTGCGGCATTCCGCCCACCTGGCTGGATGGACTGTCGGGCCGCGAATAGCCCTGGTGCGGCTGCTGCTCCATGCCCTGGCCATTATAGTAGGGCATACGATCGTAGGGCGGGAAGCGCGGGTAGGGCATATTGCCCTGATGACTTGGATTCTGACTGTAATGGTGCATCTGCTGTGCATCGAGATCGGTGACGCCGTTGCCCGGATAGTGTCCATGGTGCATGTCTGCGGCCATGTACGAGTTCGTAAAGTATGACGTCATGCTTTCACAGTTATTTGTACTCATCGTCATGGTGGCACTGCTTGACCGGCCGACTGACTAACTGACTGTTGATGTTGCTGTTCCCGGGGTCCAGGTGGAGAAGGTGGAGAGGCGCTTAGCTGCTAGTGACTTTGTTATAAGGGACGGGCTGGAGTGTCCAACACACACGATCGTTCTTCTGCTTTCAGCTACTTGTCTATGTACAGAGTAAACTGCAATGGGAACGGAGGAGTGGAATTCGGTTATTGGAAGAGCTTAAGGCGCAGATCGCAGATGAGAACATACCTAAATATCCTTCAAACACTTAAGTACAATGTACAGTTACGCCTTATTTTTAATGTTCTTTCAATTTGTTATGTGTCTTGAGGTATAAAATGATTTCCGTTGCTGTTCCTCTGTTGCTTGGTTTTTGGATGTATCGTTTTCTGTGCGTTGCCAAACAAGAAAATAAATATAAATTACACAATTTTCCGGCTTTGTTGTTGATTTGGTAGAATGTCCGTTGATGCCTTAATTTGTATAGCTCCTTAATCGATAGCCTTAACTTCTAGTTGGTATTCAATTTTGATTTTGAAACTCTGCAAATAAGAAGAGAAAACGCGAGATACAAGTTATTATTTGTGATTTCTTCGATCGCGGGAATGTATTTTGTGTGTATTGTCTGCACAAAGCTTTAGCTCAAAGTGAGCTCAGAGCTCCTCCAGGGAGCAGGCGACCAAACATGTGCTTTAAACTTGCCGCAACATGTGTGCCACACACAGCTGACAAATTGTTTATAGTACGCTTCGAGAGGTTCAAAAAAAAAAAATAAAAAGAAAATCTTTTTCATTTAAGCTTGAACAAAGAGTTCTTGCGGTTGCTATCTACTAGGGTCGTGCCTCTCAACCAAGACCCGAGATCATCTACTGAGCAAAAGTCGCCTACGATATTTGACGTGCAACAAATGCTGGCATTGTCAACCGTTCGTGTCCATTGAGACACAGACATGTTGACAACCTGACAACATTGACTAAATTTATGAATATGAAATCAATTGTGCCATCCCCCTTTGACCTGACATCCTTCCGGTCAAAGTGATTTAATTTCCTGACTCATTATCACAAGTCTCTGACCCCATAAATCAAAAGCAAAACAATGGTAGACATCCAGAGAGACAGAACAACAACTACATCCACACCGGCACCCACGCATAACCGCTTACATGCACATGTATGTGTGCATTGCATCTGGTTGTCTGTCTCCGCTGGCATCCTCCTGTGCTGCGCTGTTGGATGACAATCCTGACGAAAACTAGCTGACGGTAACTTGCCGTCGGAAACAAAAATTTTGCAATGACAAAATCAATGACAAAAGCAAAAATTAAAATGGAACTTTTCAGTGATTTCTATTTGCCTCCATATTTTTCGGCTTTGTCTTTATTTTGCTAATTTTTTCGATATTCATTTTGCATTCCCTGAAATTGTTTTGTTTGTCTCGTTGAGCATTGAGCTGGCTGCTTTTTTGTTTACTGCGCTTTTGTTCATGAAATAATTCCATACTGACCCATCCCATTCAACGCCCATCGGACCATCGACCATGGAGCATTGTGCCATAACAGTCATTGGCTGCCAAAGCCAGGCTTCCCTTTCAATTACACATATCCAGTAATGGCAGCGCGGCAACATTGACTGTGGAGCGCCAAAGGACAATGGCAAGCGGAAGTGTCTGTTGTGTGTTGTTTGCTGTCTGTCCTCTGCTGCGTATGTGCTGAGTGAAAAGGCCGAACGGATGCTGGCAGACCGACGCAGCACAACGCAGCGCAACGCAGCAGCCCATTGCCTAGTCCACCCAGTCTATGCCTATACACCTACATGTGTGTATGTATATGTATCATAGTTGTGTGCGTGTTCCCATGCTCCATATAAAGCTATACCAGACAGGCATGTGCGTGGCAAGTTGGCCCTGGTACAGTGGGTGGCAGTCAGCAGTAGCAGCGACAGAAGAGCCATCCGCCATCAGCGGTGGTGGCTTTTGTGTAGACAAATAAAGAAAGTCACTCAAGCACAAGCGGAATGATAATAATGTCTGATGTCTGTTTTTGTTATTGTTCAATGTAAGAGTCCATGAGTGTCGTATGTAAAATACACACACACTTATACCACTTATTGTTGTTGTAGGTAAATTGTGTAGTTTTTTTCCGCTTGCTTTTGATATTATTGTTCTGCCTTCGATTCTGACTGGGTATGCAAAATTTTATATGATTTATGTATGTCTGATGTGATTTATTCAAGTGAAAAAATGTTAAGATCACTGTATATTAAATGCATATTCGTATTGAATTTAAGCAGTTATTAGCAGTTAATTATATTAAATAGCTTTTGAATACATAATATAACTAAGGATTTGCCTTAGTTATACGGAAGCGCAAAGCAATCATAAATATATATGTGTGACATATGCATTTGTGTGTGCCTGCATATGCGTGTCTGTTAAGCAGCTCCTACACATATGCAACATCAAATTTCATGTTGACATTGGCAAACTGAAAACCGTTTATTTTCATTGCATACTCTAAGGCTTGTACTGAAAAAGCCATCTGTTGTATGAAGCTCGAACTTAACTTAATTGCTAACAATAGAGAGCGCTGTCAAATGTGGCTGGCGCCATCTATTTGATGATGAGTGACATTTGACAGTTTCTCAACAGCGCGCTTTGCACAACGAATCAAAGTGGAAGTACACACAATTCTCTTCAAGTTCATAAGTGAAAATATTAAAGAACAGCTATTTAACGATAAATCCATAGTTATAAACACACTGCAACATACTATGCATTATATAAAATTGCCTGCAGGGAAACTACATTCAAAGGTAGTCTTACGTATACAAGGAATCTTGCGTTGCGCAATTATACAATATTCAGACGCATAATACATATATATTATGCGTACCAATATATCTAATTAATAATTAATTATAATTTAAGCGTTTATAGTAATATTATTTTGATTCATAGAATATTTTCTATATATGTTGTTGTAGAGTATTATGTGAGTACTCGTCAATTAAATTTCAACGTAAGTACATGTGTATGTACTCATTTATTCACGTATTAATTAACGCAAAAGGCAAAAATTGATTAGCTATTTTTATACATAATATGAATAAGGAAAACAACAAATAGACTGTCAATAAATTAGTCAAGAGCAACAATGAGTATAATTAACAACCCCAAAACAATAAACTAGCATTTAATGAACATCTTATTTATTTACATTTTGATGCACATGAAATCCACTGTGCAGTGCTCGTGTAGTTAGCCAAGACAACAACCATAGTTTCAAGCCCAGCCCACTTGGAAACAACAACAAGAAGCACGCAAACAAACACAAGCCCGCTTGCATACATAGTCAGTAATTGATATACACACACACACTCGCACACAGCTAAAAACGAAAACTGCGCATGCCATATGGGCAGTCCCGTTACCAGTTTTAAGTCATCATCACCGTTGTCGCCGATGCACAAAGAGCCGACGCGGAGGAAGAAGACCAACGACAGCTGATTCAAAACCTGAATTCAAACAAGGAAGTGAGAAAATGTGCACAGGCAACAAGGCAACGAATCCATCACACAGTTGTTATTTGCGTTTTGTGTGTGTTGTCAAAGGCGACAACAACAAGAAAAACAACACTCAAACGGCAATGGCAGTTAATCACCACATGAAGAACAACACCACATCTCGCTCACACGCATGCGCCATCCCATTTACACCCGCATGGCAACCAACAAATGAATGCCAAACGAAATGAATGATTTCTTTTCTTCAGCTTCTGCTTCAGCCATCAAATGCAGCCATTTTGATTTACGACTGAGTCACTATTGCTGTCGCTGTCGTTATTGTCCGCCGCTGCTCTGCTGCGGCTGCTCATGGTTTGCATGGCTGCTCTGCTCTGTCGCCTGTCACCCGTCACCCGTCGCCCGTCCACCCATTTACCATTATCCGCCATCCATCAGTTTTTTCCTTGGCTGTTTGTTGTCGACTACACTCGTCTATCGTCGTATGGCTGGTACCGCTTTGGGTCGGGCGCCGGGGGGTGATGGAAGATACAAGCCAACGGTAAACTTACAGAAGGCAGCAGTTAGTGCAACTGCCTGCGCCTGTCTGTCTGCCGTGCCTGCCTTGTGTACTCCGAATCTCTTAAGCATGAAGAAGCTGCAAGCTGGAGTTGGGTCAATTAAATTAAGTTGAAAACTTTATGCTCCGCTGAGCGACTGCCGTTCAGTTGCTGCTTGCTTAAATTGTTGTTTTGCATTTTATTTAAATTAAAATTAAGTTGCTTGCTTAACTTTCACGTTGTTGTTGTTGTTGCCTGTTACCGCTGCCAAGGCGTTAGAAACCGAACTTGAATAACCCAAGCCGCTTGCGTGGACTGCTAAATCAAGGGAAAGTTACAGAGCCCCTAAAAGCAACAACATTATAATTATAATGCTTTGTAAGCACATACTAGATCCGATTCAACTTAATTATAGGCATGCCTTCACTTTTGTACTGCAGAGTAACTCGCTAATGAGCCTTGAACTACTAAATCTTTTTTCTTTTATGGAACGCTGAGCCACGGCCACTGTTCTCATTTTACACAATCGTAAAACATAACCATGTAATTGACTAGCACGGAAGTTATAAAATCAAAAATATGAAATCAGCAAGATAATTTAAAAAAAAATCACCCCAATTTATAGTAAAGTGTAAACTCTGAGATATTATTGTTAATTGATGAGTCCAGATTATAACTCAGATCAGTGTATTTCTTTATTTATAAGAGTAAAGGCTGAAAGCCATGAAATCTATCGTAGATGTATCGATTAATGGTGTGAACTGGTTCCGAGTCGAACCACTCCGGTTTCGGAATCTCCTATATATTATACATATGTATATACATATATCTTTTTTTTGTTTTGTATATCCCAACCGAATCTGTACTGGAGAAACTTAATTGTTTAACCTGAACCTAAGACAGCCGCAACGCATGAAACCTAATTAGAAAAGTCGAATACGTGCAGGCTTTTCAACCTTCGCATGTGACTGCTATTACCTAAGACTAATTGCCAAGTAGTTTTCAAAGGTTTCTATGCTTTTGTAGAAATTTGTGAGCACTCGGCTTATTTCATATTTGATTACTGCTATTTCAAGCCTAGGTTTATTGACAAACTGAGATGTTTTAATTTTTGTCTATGCCTCATGGATTCATGTCATTGAACTATTTTCATATCCAAAGTACTTTCTGTACCACAAAGTTCTATGGCAAATATGAAATATAAACAAAAATGATAGTATATGAATAAAATAAATGATTTTCTTGAAATGGATGTATTCAAGGTTTCGGAAAAAGTATATTAGACTCACGTCGCTTCTAACATTGAGCATTTAACCAAAGAGCGCTTGAAAAAAAAAAAAACAGTTGAAAAAATAAAAGGGATAAAAATAATTTTTCTATGTCATGTTGGTTACAAAATACGCTCTGAAATAAGTTTCCATTGAGTTTCCACACTAACTATTGCATGCAACTTCATACAAGCAAGCATGTTAAGAGTACAGAAATCAACATTCCTATGCTAAAATGCACACAAATGTGCTGCCTTCTCTGCATACGACGACAATTTATAAAAATGTGTGTATCTGTGTCGTTTACAAATGACCTTGTAATATCGTTCAATAAGCAAAGAATATATTTCAATAAAAAGCACACACGCACTATACACACACACACACATACACACACACACACACCACGACTCGGAGTTGAGCACGTGCTGAGGCTAAACGCCAGAAGATTTTATTGTGGCATCAACTAAAAAAGCAAATAAAATTTTATTACCACTATAAATTTAAGCACTTGAAGCGGGCCAAAACAGTTGGCCACTGTGGCAGGTTCTTGCTGAACACAACACAACTCCGCTCTGGCAGTGGCCCTGCGTCCCCTGACCCATCGCCGCCTGGCTTGGATAAACCCACGCGATTTAGCGACGGCAGTGCATAAAAACGAAAGAGCAGAAGAAACAAACAACATAGCAAGGACGCAAGTGGCACGCTGGGGCAAGGGTAGGTTGACGACGCAGCGCGGCCTGCATTTTTCTCACATTTATCTTTTTTCGAGTTGCGAGAGCTGCGTTTTATTGCGATTGGAAATTGAGCTTGTCAACGAGGTGCGCGTTGAACGGGCCAAAACGAGCTGAGCTCACTTCGACGTTGGCCCGGCTAGCAATGCACCAAAACAAACAGTCGTCCGAAGAGGTTGAGCACAACATCGACGACCGACAGGCCATGGGTAACGGCCAACAGCTGGCGCGAGTTTTTGGCGCGAGCTCTGCCCTGTGATAATAAAAATGTCAGCTTGACGATTGCCGGTTCATAAATAAAGTTTTGCATTTGAATTGGAAATGGCTAAGGCTATGTGTAAAGCTATTAATACAGGAACGGGTATCGGTATGAGTGTCTCTGTGGCTGCTGTTGCCAGGGGCTGCCGCTGTGGTTTGGAAGTGGGAATGGCTTACACAAAACACAAATGGCTAAATTTAGACGCTACTTGCGCATTTCTTACGTTTAATTGGCTTTACTTAGCATTTACTAATGGACATGCCCAGTGCGCTGCCGTCCCGGTGTGAAGCACCTGCAAAGACAATGTTGTTGCTGCTGCTGCTGCTGCTGCTGTTGCTGCACAATCAGTATTTGCTGTCAAACTTTGACAGTTAATATACCCGACAAGGGCTCGTATGCTGCGAACCACTGGAAGGGACCATTGCAATTGGTAGCAACAAATGCTAGGCAGCCCATTTGGGAATATGATGGAGATCACAGACAGCAAACAAGGCAGTGAACATGGCCAATGCCGAAGGTGGACCAGCTACATGTTGCTTCACAGACAGTCGCTGAAAGGACGATACTCAGTGAGCTGGGTGAAAATGTATGATTGTGCTTGCAATCAGCACACGGCAATCGGTTAAGGAGCAGCCAGTGATAATAAATCTAATTGACACATTTGCAGCACTGCTTCCCTGACATCCCTGGACAATTGACATAAGAAGCTGCCCCAGCATGGGCGGCCAATGATATGCGAGTGACTGCGCACAATTAAAAAGTGCGTTGCATTCGCTACGATCGCGAGCGGAGCAGTCGTTAAACTAGGTCCGCTCGGCCAGCCGTTCAGTCAGTGATTGCGTTTTGAACGTTGTAACGTAATTATGCCTAAAACTGTTGACGGTGCACGCAAAAAGTAGTTGTACATAAATTTGTGCGCATATCGAAACATTGTTACAAGCAGCAGAGGCGCCCAGACGTCCATCGTCCAACTATCGATGTGTTTAAAGCAATCGATCAATCGCAGGACTCAGCGCTCTGGCGCTGGCTGGCTGGACTGACTGTCGTGACGACGCGACATGGCTCCATCTGCAATATGTTTGTGTGCTGTCTGTACTGTCCACACCATCAGGATCAGACGATGCTGCCACTGCCAGTGCTGCTGCCGCTGCAACTGGACAGCAACAAAAGCAACTCACTCAGTGAGACAGACGTCTCAGCGATGGATCGATTCGTTGTTGGACTTCATATGTTGCCGTTGATTGGCAGGCAAAAATGTGCTGCGCATTTGATTTGTGTGCGACTCTATAAACTGTATGCATGTATGTGTCGTCTGCATATATATATACGTGTGTGTGCGTGTGTTACGTATTGGTTATTGATTGGCAACAACATGGCCAGCAAAGACAACATGGTCCGACCTGTGTAATGAGAAATGCCTTCATTACAACGCGAAATGCGTAAACGCAATCCACGCATGCGCATTGGCAGGCAAGCTTTGGTAACCGGGCACGCAACACGCATCGCAGCAACACGCAATGGTCACCTTTCAGCACCACCGAGCCACACAGACACTGACACAGACACGGACGCGAACGCTGATACAGAACAGCTCTGTTGCTTACACAACGACAGGCACACAGCCTCAGCCGCAGCCGTAGCCGCAGCCGCAGCCAAAGACGTCAGTCTTTATCGCTTTTTGTAGCTGCTGATTGCTGCTGTTTGTTTGTTGCCTGTTTACTGTTGTTCTTGTTGCTGTTGCTGTTGCTCTTGTTAAGTGCAACTGCGACCGCTTGTCGCCTGGTTTGCTAATACAAAACAAGCAGAGGCGTCCAAGCTGCCGCCGTCTGTACGCCTCCCCACCCCCTTCTACCGGAGCCTAGTACAATTAATGCCAATGCTTCCTGCTTCACCCGCTATAAAAATAAAATCCAGAAGAGCCAATCGACTTGAAATATTGCTTTACAATTGAATTGTTAAGTGCACAGGGCAACAACAACAACAACAAGAAATGCAAGAGCAACCGCGATCCGTTCATCTGTTCCATGTTCCATTCCATCCCCATCCACACACACTTCGCCAACGGATCGCGTGTGAAAATTATTATTTCGTGTGCAGTTTTCAAGCAGAGATGTCAACCAGTCTGCCAACTGGGCTGCACATAAATGTTTCAAAAAAAAAAAAAAAGAAACTAAATAAAAAGAGCTACTGAAATTGTTGACATCAATTTGCAAGTGGAAGTTGCTTTTTCGCTCTTCTTCGAAACGACAACAGGCAAACGCAATTCCTAAGTGGTCATTAAATTTTTATTTTATTGCACAAACAAAAGGGAAATTTTCAATTGAAAATTGTGAACATTTCATGCGTAGCTGAGACGGGCAATAAAAATACAAGTTTTGAAAGCACTGTTCATAGAGTGAAACTGACATGGAGAGCCGGCTACACTAAAATCATGGCTGAAACAGTTTCTTTTATTGCGATGGATCATCTTTAAGATAAAACACATTTACAAAAACATGAAGCCTCTGCCTGCGATTACCTTCCTCAAAGTCATGTGTCATTTGCTTTTCCGACTCTATGCAGGATGCAACTGCCGCTTAAAGTAGTTTTAACCCTTATGCTAAACTCTAGTTAGTAAGCAATTCTTCTTTAATTAATACAATTCTATACTTCTCTCCCAGCTTTGAATACTGAGTTTTTCTCTACGATAACTGTACAGTCAATTATATATGTTGATATGTGTGTATGTATGTGCGAAGCTTGAACAAATGTTGACTATGCCATGAATTTGATAATTGCATCATCTTAGGTAAGGTTAGCCCTGCCACGTTTTCGTTGAGTTTGGAGACTTGAAGCTTGAACTATCTTCGAATGGTAAACAATCAAATATTCTGCCATTCCATTTATATGCATTTTGAAAGTGTTCTTAAATGAGAAGCATTAAAGTTTCACCATCAGATCTCTTGTATAGGTTTTTTCACGGGCTGTGGGTCGATTTTGCTGTTCTTTTTTTTTTTTTTTTTATTTTTGCTTGCGGCGCCTGTCCAACTTTTCAGTTCAGTTATTGCTGATAAATCAGCACTGCTTGATCAGCATGCAGGAATGATGAAATGATAAATAATTAAAGTTCGTTGGTGGAAATATTGCCCATTAAGCATTAGTTACAAAGCCTACCTATTGAGTTTCGTGAATCGAAAATAAAAATTGTGAATTAAAAGCAGAAATATTGAAATTCGTTTAGAGGTGTGCATGGCAATTTTAGATGAACGATTTACGAAAGGACTATATGTACATACATTGGTGATTCTAGCTTGATCGATGGGTGGACAGACGGATGTCGCTCAATCGACTCGGCTGATCAAGAAAATACTTTGTGCGGTCCGCCACGCCTGCTTCTGCATGCTACATATATTCGTGACGTGGATTGGCCACCAAGATACTTCGGTTCGACTTCCCAAGACTTGCTTGTAATTTTACCTTAAGTCACAGGTCAAACCTAAAACCCCTTCAGCTAAGATTGAATCCATGTCGCAGTGAGTATTTCACAAAAAATGGACAAAATCGCCTCACAAAAAAAGGAAATTTTTGAATTATTTAATGTACAGCTTGTTTTACTCGACTACTAAATAGCCACCCACAACAATTGAAAGACGTATCAAGTCGGACTTACAATTTGTATAAGTTTTTCATTCCCTGAAACGTCTTTATTTGACAGCCTTTAAATTTGACGTAGTCTTGCCTATATATACTCTATAGTTGTCCAATGATTTCAATGAGGGCCTTTATTGAGGGATATTGCTTATGCAGGTATCTCATTACCTATAGAATTATATTCTTAGATATAGATTTTAGTGGTAAGCTTGAGCTTGCTTTGAGACGAATGTAGATTGTTTATTCGGATAACAGATGGAATCTGTTATACGAATGTGAAGTCGGATAAATACACGCTGATGCGGATAATTCGCACTAGCGCTAGAATGTCCCCCGACTATACTCGACTAAACTAAACTACTCCATAGTACCGCAGTGCTGGAGTCTAGTATAGAATTTTAGTTAATTTCTTACACCTAATTTAAATTTATAAATATTAAAAAAAACAATCGGATAATTGCGAGAGATGTGGATGCGGATAAACCTACGTCGCATTATGAACTAAATTCTCATATTTCATCTTAATAGTTAGTTAATAGTTAATAATAAATAGTTATTACTATTAATTTGAGTTCAATCGAATTGCAGAATGTGTTCATTTTTGAATAGATTTCACGCTTTGACAGCTGAAAATGCAGGAAAACCCGCCAATTTCAGATTGTTGGTGCAAAAAGAAAATCCCAAAAAGAACCTGCTTGCTAGGACAGCCCACAGCGAGGGCAAACGCAGCAGGATACGAGGTGAAAGTTCAGATTGCATAAGAAGAATGCAATATCTGATTTTCCACAGTGCAAAAGGCAAAGATTACGCAAGGATGCAAGGCTGCAAGGCTGCAAGGCGTGCTGGGTATACCCTGGACTCACAGGTAGTCAAGTCGGCTGCAATGCTGCGACTCACTCGTCGCATGCATAGTACATGGCTGAGTACTTTGTGTTGACCAAAATAGAGTAATTAACCTTGTCTACGTGCTGAGCATTCCACCAAGCAGCCCATAAGTTCCCAAGTATATGCCAGGCAATTGTCTGGCTGTCTATTTGTCTGTCTGTTTCTACTTTGCCTTTTCTACTGCGGTTCGTTAGTCGGTCTATTTAAATGTTTGTCATTTGGTTCGTTTGCTTGTTTGTTTATTTGCTTAATTGTCAGTTAGTGTTAATGACTATCTGTGAGCCATATCTGAATTACTTTTCAGGAGTTTTGTTTTTATTTTTGGTTTGTGTTTTGCCGATGTCACTGCTGTGCACTAATTTTAATTGGTGGCTCGGTCGCTCGGTCGCTCGGCTGCATTGAAAATGCCATAAAGTCAACAGCTAATTGTCATATAGTTATATTTAATTGTTGTCGACAGTGGGCATTAAATTAATTATCAAAGAATCTACGCGTACATGTGTGTTTTGAACTTAACTGGCATATCGTAAACTGATGACTGTTTTCAAACGTGTGTGGTAATTACAAGAGTTTGCTACGGTACCCGCCTCAATCAAAAGCAATCAGAATTTGCCGTCGTGGACGTCGCCTGACATCCAAAGAAAGCTTCAGCAATTTAACTGCTAAGTTTACTTTTCATTTTTATCGGCGCATTTAGCCGAGTTTTCTTCTGGTAGTTCGCATTGGCATAGGCCTGGCCAGGCCCCCTCTGTGCAGCATATTGAAAATGCTAAGAATGCACAGCATATTTGTGCTCCATCCATAGAAATCCATATAGAATATAATACATTTTATTTACATACTTATTTAAATCATTTAGATTTTCCGAATTGCCAGTCCACAGCGGCGCCCTGAGCCCATGTCGCCTGATGCCTGCTGCCTGCTGCCTACTCCCATTCAAGTTACCGCCCGACGCTGCCTGCCAACGTTGCCTGACACTTCTCTGACAGGCCATGAGCAAAACTTTTGTTCTATTTTTCTGCTTTTGCTGCTTTTTCTGTCGTTTCACTTTCTTTTCTTTTTGTTCTGCTTTGACAACATGAGCAGCAGAAAAAAGGAAACTTGCAAAAATGTTAAAATAAAAGAAACGCAAAGCAACCCCACTCTAAAAGTCATGACAGCTCAGTGACTCTGGGCTGGCTAACCGCCTGTCTGACTGTCTGCCTCTGCCTGCCTCTTGCTGCCATGCAAACTGAATTGCTGACTAACAGCCTGTCGCGAAATATGAGTCCATTTCAGCAAAAGATACAGATATGTATATGCACTTACTCGCACATAGATACAGAGATGCTGATACAGATACACTGTGCCTGGGGAGGAGGCGCTTAAGGGGCGGCGACAAAAAGCTTGACGAAAAGGATGCAAAGCTAAATTGTTTACTGCAAGCTGACGCGAACAGTGGTCCAAGAAAAGCGTGGTCCATACAGCCATGGCCCTTATATTCGCGCGAGTCGCGATGAAAGCGCAAGTGTCCCACTGTGCGCACGTGCTAAATACTTTGGCATAAAAAGACAGAAACAACAACATCGAATGAATTCTTTTCAGGATGTGACACAAAATGCCGCCATCGTCGTTGCCTGTCATCATTGTCTGCTTTAAAGATTACACAAAATATTTGTATAAAATACAAATACAAATGCAAAACACAAACACAAAACACAAAACAACAGAACAAAACAGAACAGAACAGAACAGAACAGAGAGACAGCGAGGTCGACGTTAACGGAGACGCTGAGGCCACCACTCAGCAGTGAAAACAGTGAGGGGGGGAGGTCAACAAAAAATAAACTCACAGCTTTACAAAAATAACAACTGCGATGGCAGCAACAGCAAAAACAACAACAACAATAGTATCAGCGGCAGCGCAAAATCAAAGAAAAAAGAAAATAGAAAAACAGAAAGAAAAATACAAAAATATTTACAAAATATTTTCCACTTCAACAAAATGGGAAAACTCGCACAGCTCCCAACCGCGTCGCCGCCGCCCCCACTTCACTACACACTTCAGTTTGGCTGACTTCAGTTAAGTTGAGTTGAGTTGACTTGGCTTGGCTTTGTGCACCGTGCACCGTGCTCCGTGCACCGTTGGACGGTCTCTCTATCTGTCCAACTGTCTATCTCGATGTCTGTTCAACTGGCAGTCTGTCTGTGTGCCCGTCTGTCTGTCTGTCTGTCTGTCCAACTTGCTAGCTGTCTCTAGCTGTCCAACTGGCTCTGGGCTGCCTCGTGATGCCTCGTTGGCGTCGGCGGCGCCGGCTGCGACAAAACGCAGAGCAGCGTAAAATGCCGTTGCCTCTCGATGCGCCATAGCCATAGCCACAGGCACAGCCGGAGAGCAACAACTACACAAGTAAGTATGCACTAAGTATGCGCACAAGCTGAGACACCAAACAAATACAATAACAATGAGTATAAAGTGCGCGCCAAAAACAAATTGTGAAACTGAAACTGAACTTGACTGAGAAATCAACTTAAATAAACTAAAAAAAAAAAAAAAGTTCGCACAAACTGTGTGCCAGTAAACACACACATACACACAAACATTTCCATATTTATTTTTTGTATCTGTATCTATAGCTTTTAGCATCATCATTGAGTGAGAATGTTTTTTTGTTTTAGTTTTTTTTTTTAGGTTTTTTTAGTGGATTTTAAATATTTATATTCTTGGCTACCATACCTTGTTGTGCGAGTCTGTGAGTGTGCGTGCGTGTGAGTGTCTGTTTTCCATATGTGTACATAGTATGTACCATACATACATATGCATATCAATATGTATCGCATTTTTGTTGTGGTTCTACAAATTGCCTAAAGAGTTCTTAAGTGAGTTGTGTGAATAACAAAAGAGAAACCAACATGATTTCTAATTGTTTTTAACAAAATTGAAAACTGTTAATTGGAAATTTGCTGTAGTAGGAACTTTTTCCTGATACTTCCATTCACATTTAATTGTCATTGCAATATAAACGATCCTAATCTGTTCCATTGACCAACAAAGTACATATTGAAATGCAATTGAGAATTAATTATGTCATTATAGACTTTATAACTGTAAACAAAACACAATAAGTACATACAGGTACTGACAATAAAATAGCTGAAATTGATCATTAAGCAGCTCAATTTGCTGCTCGGCCTTGGATCTCTATTCCCGTATACTCTGCAAATTTATTGAAGTATGAATAACAATTAATTATATAAGAAAAACTGGAGAGAAGAAATTGCGGCACATCGAAATTTATAAACCCTTGCATAAGATTTGGATTTCATTTATTTGCTTTCAAATTTGAATGAGTTGGCCGCAATAATAAATGCAAAATTTCATTCATTTAGTATTAAAGCTGAGAAACTAGATAGCATAGAATGAGTAGGACAGATATGGCTAGATCAACAAGGCTATTGAGGCTCATCAAGAATATTTATGCTTTATCGGGCCGGAAATGTTTCCATTGATTCTTGGTAGTCGTCAATAGGCGAGTGGACTTAGCCATGTGCGTCTCTTCCTCCGTCAGTTTGTCTGTTCGTATGAGCCAATAGAGCTAGGGATGCCATGATAAATCAATGCAATTTATATTATTATATCATTATGATACCACAACACTTCTCCACAAAATTGTCACGCTCACTTTAAACCAATTTCACATATGATTTTCTTTTTGTATAATCAACCTAATCAACGAATAGGATCCCAAGGTAATGGCAATATTATCCTCATGAAAAACTATTTTGCCACTCAGATCCACTTAAATATTTGCTTGTGTTACCATTACTTATACGCCTGTCTGTCTTTTTGTAGGCCAAACAATGAAATATGCTCCAACCAATTTTACCTTGCTTATTTTTCTTCTGATCATACAGCGAAATACCATAAATAACTCAAAGGTATGCTTTTTTTTTAAGATTATATAGATATTCCCAAGCAATGCTTTGGCTACTATTGAAATCTGAATATCTGAACGTATGTATGCTATGTCTCCAAACCTATATCTAAGTGTATATATGTGCTCAATTAGTAAGTCCTAGATATGAAGGTATTATGTAGATATAATACAATTGTACAAATGAGGACGAGTAGTTGGGAGACAACGCATTGCCCTCCAGTGACCGGGTCTTCTGCCAGCCCAGTGGCAGACCGACTATGCGAAGAGTGTAAGTAGAATGGTGTGATATGATAATTATGCTCGTAGTGCATTGCCGCAAAGCCAGTGAAAACAAAAATAACATCATAATGGAAATGAAGCACAAAAATGTGAAATTCATATGGAAAAGGGGCCACAGAACGCAAAGCACGACAGCAAGAACAACAACGGCAGAAAGTGATGATAAAAAGCCGCAACGACAACTGCCAGACAACATATCAAATATGAAATGGAAAATGCGTGAATATTTCATTTTGTTTGTTGACAAAAATGAAAATATAGCCGCAACAGTGCCAGAAGTAACATAAAGAGAGGCATGAAACAAGCTTCGGTGGCAAATGGTGCCACAAATGGCGCATGTACCACACACGTCAATGTTAATTTAGTCGCAGAGCCACAAAAAGTAACAGCAACTCCAGCGACAATGCCAACCACAACAACAACAACAACAAAAACTACAGTAACAATAACAAATGAAACAATTCCATTGGGCATTGTTGTGGCATTGCCTCTCCTCTGTCGGTTGCAACGCCCAACGCCTACCGCCCACCGTCTATGGCACACCAACGAAAAGCGCCTGATTTCGCATGTGGTTCTATGTCAACTTTCATAAAATTAGTTGGTAACATGACGAGCTGCCAGCGCCGACTGAGCCTGAAACACGCCCATTAGCAAGGGCCTGGGGCTGATTACAGTGCCGCACGGGGAGGCAAAAGGAGCGAGGCAGTACGCCTAATGCGCAGCTGACACCTTGCCAAAGTAGTTTTCGTTGTTTTTCGCTGCGAGTCCCGTGGAAAATTCACCAAATAAACCACACAGCAACGCAGAGCAGAGCAGCACAGAGCAGAGCCCCGCAGTCCACTGGGGATATTTTCACAGGCCTTGTTTTGGGTTTGTTACTTATGTGCATGTTGTTGTTGTTGCAGCATACTCCTTCTCAGCCGTATGTTGCACGTGTTGCAGCAGCACAGGGTGGTGTGGGGGCAGACAGTTGGCGTTGGCGCTAATTAAAAAATTTCACTCATTTTGGGCACGACTCGCTGGCGGCAGTGACAATGCCGTCGGCAGCGGCAATGGCAGCGGCAGGCGCAACAACATCAACGCTGCCATTTAGTTTAATTATTACAAATGGTCTCAACAAAAAAAAAAAAAAGAACGAAAACTAACTAACAACGAACAACTGGAAAATAAACCCACAAATTCATTAAAGTAATTAAATGGTGGCCATTTTAACTTACCCATCTAATGGCTAACTTATGCAGCTTAATTGTCAAGTCCGAATGGATTTAAATAGATTGCATTTTAAACGATTCAATTTTCAAGCAATCTCGATCACTTGCATAAAATTCTTATGTGCTGCCCTCACCATTGGAGAGAACAAATAGGTTTTGTTTTTTTTTCAGGCATCTTAACTTTGCCCCGACAATCAACTCAGCCAGTTGAACTCAGCTCAACTTAATACGACTCAATCCCCAGTTACTGGGCAGCCCTGGAGCCCTTCAACTCACCATGAGAAGCTACTGTTAAATCGATAAAAACGTTTCAACTGCAATTTGGCTATCACAGAAACTACTTGTAGACACAACATGTTCGACGCCAGGCAGTTGCGTGAAGGACGAAGAGCACGAACCCTCCCCCCACGACCTCCAGCAGCCCGCAATCTAACGGTTTGTACACAGATTTGCTTGTATGCCCCCGGGAGTAGTCAACAGCAACGTAATGGCAACAATGGGCTGACTTTTGCGAATTATGATACGAAATATCGCAGTTCACAGGCCGACAAACACACTGCGAGTTTCTCGCAGTGTACATGGATTCGGGATAGTAAGCCATAACCAACGCAATATGAGACTTGAGGGTACGACACTGATGGAATACCCAGGCAAACATGTGAAAGAAGCAACAATACTCAAATAGCCTTGTGCCCGATAAGGTAATAGCCAACCGAGCGAACGACCCAATCAACTGACTGCCCGCCTGCCGCTTGCCGCCTGCCCATATGGGTAGAAAGAATCGAGGAAAAACAAACTAAAAATGGCATCGGAACAGTGGACTGTAGTCGCTGTCGCCGTTGCCTCGCACAAAACGGGTGGATTTTCATTTTCACAGGCGCATAACGAAAAACGGAAAAACACCACCGACCAGTGCACACATAACTTGCGAACAAGTCAGTCTATCGATGTGTGAGTATGCAAGAAAGTGTATGTGTGTGGGGTGGTTTTTCCTACAAAAACTATTGAAACAACTCCGACTTCGTGTACATTTGCCTGCAAGTGTCAAAAAAAAGTATCCAAAATTCAGTTTTGTAACCGTCCAAATTCTATTGAAGTTTTTCCAATACAGAAGAGGGTGCGAAATGCATTCATTTAATTACTGAATTTAATCCATGCGTGGCAACGATGAGGGGATTATTGCTTATTGCTCGGTGTGTGCACTAGTTTTGCGAAATTGTTTTACGCTTCAAAGTGTGAACAATTTACCTGAAACGAAATGAAGCAAAAGTTTCCCAAATAAGTTTTAACATGAATGAAAATTTCCTAATAAGTATATATGTAGGAAAATTAAAAGCAAATGGAGAAAATATGCAAGTAAATTTTACGTCTAACTTAGAAAGAAAAATATATTTTCAAAATTTAATAATATAAAATATTTTTCTTTAGTGGAATAATTACTTTCAAGCTCGAAAAGGTTTCTTTTTCGATTTCTTAAATGTTTTTCAAAGATCTACAACTGCCATACTATATAGTTGATCTTGGAATATATCGGAATTTATCAGAGCAGCAGCATTGAAAATTTATTTGCATGTTGCTAATAATTGGAGCAAAATAACAAAATTTTTTTTTGTAACTCAAAGAAAGCTGACAACTTGCAGGAGCAGCTGTTTTGAACATGGATTTTAACCGAAGCCAAATTAATATGGTTAGGGTTGATATGCAGTCACATTGGAAAACAAATGATATAAATAAAAACTCCATCAAATACATTCAAAATTCTCCACATACTTCTAAAACGTATTGTTGTGCTACAAAAAATATTAATTTCAATTAACCAGAAAAGAGCATTCATATTTATGGTACTATGAACATATGTTGGCCGTAAAATGAGAGTAAAATATAGGAAAAATCTCTTCGATTTTCTTCAGATGCTTTGCAACCGCATTTAACATTTAAAAAATATCCTTTGAGTAATGCCAGTCGAATGCAAATGCAATGAGAATCACTGGGCATATACAAATTTATCGTATTTTCCTTAACAGTTGAGAGCATGTCTATTGGCAGCAGAACTTAGTTCATAATTGATTTCATAATGAGATCCATGAATAACACTGTTATTCAGTGGAGGCCTAGTAGTCTGTAGTCAGTAAATCTTTAATTATAAAACAATACTTTGTAAGTAATTCAATTCGCATATTTGGCTGTTGAGCAGCATTCAAAAGGGACATATCAGTTCAAAAATAATTTAAAATTTGCAGTTGCATTATTAGTATGCGTGCGCGTATGTATTTGTGTGAGAAGCTTGTGACGACAAGTTTACAATGTGAGCAAAACGAACGGCAGAACAGCAATAATAACAAATGAACACAAAGAGACAACAAGATGAGATGACTGCACAATGGACAGACGCAAAAACAAACATGAATAAAATTTGCGTAAAGTGGACATTGTTGAGGATGAGCTGAATACTGAAGGATGCTGAAGGAGCTGAGAGAGCAGAGGAAGCGGAATTTGAATCCGAGACAACGGCAGCAGTGACAACGATGGCGAGGTGATGGCAACTGGCAGCAACTTTGCTTGTTGATGCTTAATAAAATAATGCGACAGAAGGAACGAAAATCACCATTAAATGATGATGATGCCGCCACTGACCGCCGAGTGTTACTGCTACTGTGAGCGTGCCTCTATCTGTATCTGTGCACATGCCGGGTATGTGGCGCAGACTGAATTAATGGCTTAATTGAAAAATTTGTTCTCGCCATGAGAGTTTCTTGTTATTTGCACACCGCAATACGATGCCTGGACAAATTGAACGCATCAAGTATAAATATATATGTATAAAACTGAACTGAACAGCCGTGAAACTTAACTGGACTTAAGGTTCATTTATGGCATTCACACTCATTTTTCTGGCATTGATTCAAAAGCGACAGCAAACACCTTCAACAACGGCTGTGTCTGTGTCTGTTGTCAGCGTTGTCCGCCATTTGACATTTTTTTCCTCCGCTCTGTTCTCACATGGAAATGAACATTTAACACCAAGGCTGCCAAAGCGAGACTCAACTGTAGGCCTGACCAAAAGCTTCGAACAACACAAGCAAGGCAGAGTAAGGCAGCGTAAACGAGTTCTGTACTGCGGCAGCTTCAACGTGGCACGGCCGTGCATTCAACTGCAAGGC
Organism: Colocasiomyia kotana; assembly: GCA_037040085.1. Lineage (NCBI taxonomy): Eukaryota > Metazoa > Arthropoda > Insecta > Diptera > Drosophilidae > Colocasiomyia > Colocasiomyia kotana. Next base: position 225,236 of record JBANCW010000001.1, on the reverse strand, counting down.
GACAGTCAGCAGAGAACAGGTAACACAGCCAGCATTCATTGGAGCACTAATCAATTTCATATCAATTTGTAAATTTGCAATAATTACGATAATTAGGTACGAGTATCTGAATCGATGCATTGCCTTGCTTTGCGTTGGCCGCTGCCGTAACAGCCAGTGGCACAACAACATTCAACGTTCCACATCCGAGATACAACAACGACCAATATGAAGACGACAACGACAACGACAACGTCGACGGCAACGACGACGGCAAAAATGGCTATGCCCATGGCAACAGCAATACAAGCTTGGCCGACGACATTCACGACTGACTGACCAAATGCATTCAAAAAATGCGTCGAGGTGATAATGAGATTTTAAATTCAATAAAACATCATTGAGGCATTTGCAATGGTCATCGGCCAAATGGAGCAAGGAGCAGCAGTAGCAGCCGCATCGACAAGTCCAACACCAAAGGACTGCAGCAATCTCTGCATGAATATTTCATTTAATTTACACTTAGTTTTTGCTGTGCTCTCGAGGCAGCTGCAGCCATCCAATGAGGCAAAAACTTGGCTTGCCACTAATTAAGTAATTTTTTTTTTTTTTTTTCTGTTTGACCACATTTATTTGTATTTATTCATTATTTTTATGGCAATTTAATCAACACATTCAATGCGGTCAATTGTGCTTACATTCAATTCATTTAGTTCTGCAATTGATTTGTTCTGTAATTACTTTTTACAGTTAGTTGGACTAAAATCGAATCAATTCAAGCATGAAAGCAATTGCCAATGCTTAATTGGCCATTGGCTTTGTAGGGCTTAGAATTGGAGTTGAGAGCTTCTAGCATGTTACGCATTGTGTCAAGTGGCAGTCACAGGAAGGAAATGTGACAAATTCCCACCCAAAGTCCAGCTAACTAAACATAATATTATTAAGCACGATATACGTATAAAGTGGCTTGTTGCATAGCTTCATCAGACAGTTGTACGCGGCTTCAAACTCCTGAGATTCCACAAAAGACAGCTTTCAGTTGTGGTGTGGAGAAATTAACTGGACTTCTCTTTATTATATGTCTGCATTTCGTCACTTACTTATTGGCTGGCAATTGAATTTATCCCCGCGTAATTGGATACTGGTCAGTGCAGTTATTGACAGTCACTAATTGTCAACACCTTTGCAGTTGCTGCCTGCTGTTTGCTTGCAGTGGTAGTCTTCTACTGGTTGTCACCCCCTTGGCGGACCGTTCATGTAAATTGTACAGTTTACAGCTGCTTCCTATTGGGCTGAAATTTTAGGCCAAACCAAATTGCTTACTTACACCAGCTATACTAAAATATGAATACAACTAAACTAAAACGGTAAAATTGTGTGTCGCATGTGTGCGTGAGTAGTTGTTGCTGGAAATTACATGTTATTAGCTGCATACATGATCCCTTCCACTGATAAAATAGAAAAAAAAAAACATTTTATTTCTATATAAAATTTGCGCGCCTAGACATTTTATTTACCAATGACGGCAGAACCGAACCGAAGCGAACCACCGAGCAAGTGGCTGGTGGCATTGTCAGAGGGCAGAGCCCAGCTGAAGGGAATAACAAAATGCAGAGCAAACCACAACAGTGTTGCAGCATAATAAGAAGACATTACAGCAACAACAGTGGCAACAGCGGCCCACAATAACAATAACAACTAGACGAGCTAGCAAACAACAACAACAACCCAACGCAAGGTCTGCTGCCGCCTGCCTTTGGCTCTGACTTTGCGTGCTAACATGCAATTCCAGTGTAACGTACGTCATATAAGTAAAGAGTATGGGTAAAAAAAAAAAAACAAAAATAAAAAATAAACAATGTATCGTATATAGTTAGTATCACATAGAAAATAACGTCTATAAAGAATTGTGAATAAATTTCCAAATGCGAACAGCAGCAGCAGGAGCGGCAGCAACATCAACGTAAAGACAATGGATGTAAATACGGATTATTCAAAGGAAATTGTGTCTATAGCAAACGATATTGTAGCGTCAGACATTGTCAGGTGCTAGCAATATCACAAAAGCTTGAAAAACTTGTTAAGTAGTTTAGCGAAACTGTTATCGAAGCAGCGAACGCATTGGTATCTAAGCGCCCAATATGGGGCCCATATGCCGTTTCCGTGAACATAGATTTTGACGTGGTATGAAATGTCAGTCAGTTAAGGGGCGGAAGCGAATTGACACCTTAGAGGAACGCGTTTCTTTTTTTAGGTTTTTGGTGGCTAGTGTGATCATATTGGACATCAAGTAAACAGATCTGAAAGAATGCTCTTTTTCATTCGCATTGCAGTCACTGTTTTAATGCTGATATTTGGTTATTTACATTTTAGAGATGTTGGAATCATTAATATCCAATTTTCTTGTGAATGATTTAAGGAAGTGGCATTCTATTGAAAAAGGAAAATTAAACTATGGTTTTGTGTTATATTCTTTTATTGTTCCAAAACCGTTGTTAAGTGATTATTAAGATGTAAAGATTGAATAGAAAAATTCTTTGACGGACATCGCAGTGGTGACTCATTAGCTACCAATGATGAATAATATGCGGAAGTGTTTTTCAGTCTAGATTCTATTTAACGGTTCCGACGAGATTTCTATCAATAGCATAAAATTTTGATGGTAAAATATAGCTTCTTTGGTTATTGTACAAAGCTAACAACACCATCGAGCGAATATTACGTATACAACATGTGAACAGCGTCATGTGAGTATGCAGCGGCAAAAAAGTCGAAAACGGCATTATGTTTAGCTAGCTGCCGTACACAGATTTCCGAGATTTCAACGGCATGTTAAAAGTTTTGCTCAGTTTTTGCAGATCCCTTTCACCCTTTCCGTCTATCAATGTGCGTGCATGTGTGTGTCTTGCCTGTTTACCTTTTACGATATACCCTGCCAATACCGGGGCCCGGGCGTTGGCTGCCACAAAACTTTCTGTTTGTTTATCATTAAGACATTTTACTCTCTGCTAGCTGTGTTGCCTTTATAATCTGCTGCCTGCCCCATGCACACACATTGTTACACACTGGTTTAGTATGTGTGTCACTTGCCAGTTACAGGATATGCTACATACGAAATTTTGCTGCTCGTCGCCGCCGGCAATGTTTGCTGTTTATGTAAAGGATTACGGCTGCGCTGCCATTGCTGTTGCCGTTGCCCTCATCGTTGCCGCAATCGCTGCCATTGCCAACTGCGCCAGCAGCGGTGGGCAGAGCTCAGTTCAGTTCAGCTCAGTTCAGCTCAGCTCAGCCCCCCTCCACAACTCAGCTCTCACTTCATGTGTGGCTGCCCCCAGCAGCCAGTAGCTCGTACTCTTTTTTCTACGCTAATTACAATAATTTTTCTAATGTCGCTGCCTGCGGCATAAATTTGTAGCTGACATGGTGATAAGCATCTTCGGCTGAGCATAAAACATGACAATTTGCAGCATCGACATGAATACCGCCAGCAGCAAGGAGGTACGACATTGGAGGAAAGAAACAACAACAAAAACGTGTGCAGTGATAAACATCGGCGAATCGCTCGCTGCTCTCTTGTCAGCCATAGTCAATCAGAAGTTTGATGTGGCCTCGCTGAGCTTCACTTTGGCTTTGCCTTCTGCCGTCGCGTCCGCGTGAGTCCAGTCCGCGAGGCAGTCAGTCGTCGTCAGACATTTGAAATGCGCAATAGACGCCATCGACGCCATCGACGCCAATTGTGGGGTCTACTGCTTGATGATTGCTTCTCGTAGTCGCAGCCCGTCTACAAGCGCGCTCCAAAGTTTTGCGACCGGCCGAGCGAACAGCCCGAAAGTGTTGGCACTGTGCGCCGCCGGTGGCATTTAACCGCTGTAAATGAGTTTATCTGGCGCAATCAGCAATTTTCGGTATCCGCTTTTGAGGCCGTTTGAGGAGTGCACAAAACATACAGCAACAACAAAGGCATGGGGCTGCATGGCCATAGCAAGTATCGTATCGCAGAACGAGTACTACATACCGAGTACTACATACAAATACATGCAAGCATACGCACACATACAAATTGTAGCCGTTGTCTGTGTGCACTTGGGTAGTACTATTTGCGATGAGTAGCAATAGCTGCCTTCGTTGCCTCGCTTGCGCATGTGCAGTTGAATGTTAATTAATTGAAATGTACTCGACGATCGTACTTACTTGCAGTCGTAGCGTACTTGTAAGCCGCAAAGTCGACAGCGCCGTTGGCGGTGGCAACAGCAGCAATAACAACAACAATAACAACAATAAGGCAGCCTAAACTGTTGTCGTCTCGTTGTCATTGCTTTTGTGCATGTGCAATGTGGGGCCAAGCCAATGGGGCCCAATGGCAATCGCGATCACTTGCGATAAGCAAATTGCAGGCGCTGCAGTTCAAAGCGAAACGACAATTATGCGACACTAAAGAAAAAAACAACAACAACTTGGCAACAACAATATACATTCGAATTAAAACAAAAGCCTTCCAAGTGAAGCGCCGCAAGCAAGTCGAAAATAAAATGGCGATCGCTGCATACTATATACGAACCCATGTGATAGAAGGTTGAGCGGAGTAAAGGGAAAATGTAAATGCAACAATAACAACAACAACAATTTTATTTGCCATATAAAGATTAGCCAAATGTATGTATGCATCACAGCTAGAAAGTTTGCCGCGATTGATAATCAAGACACAGCTGAATCCAAGTAGCTGGGCAGCATACGTGTTGTTTCAGGCACTGACCAGTGGCTTCGAATGATCCGATCTTATATAGGGAAATATTTTAACTAAATGTGTTGAGAACGGCTTAGCTATCAGGAAATTCAGATTTAATTTGCATTGCATTGCAACGATTTGTATCTGAAACTTTAACTTCGTATTTTTACCTAGTCGCCGCAAGAGCTTTTTTTAAATCATGGCACAAGCAATGCCGATTAACATCTGTTACTAATAGATACTGAATTTTTGATTTATGGTCTCTGCTTTAAGATGAGTTTTCACTGGAAAATGCAGAAACGTCAACTTTAGCATTGACTTCACCAACTTGTTTTAAGCAGCTTTTCACTAATCACATACTGAGCATGGCTAATGATCCAATAATCGCTATGCGAACAAAAAAAAAAACATACAAAACAAAAAACCACAAGAACAATTCACTTGTTGCATGCCTAATTAAGTCATTGGCTGCCTGTGGGCTGGCAACTTGTTGCGGCAACATTTCGGCTGCCGGTGACATTCGAGTGCAATTGACTTAATCCACATAATGCGAGTCGAGTACACGACACGACTGGTTGGCCAGAGGTGCACTATTGTCCGCCTGCCTTATTTGTAGCGACAGCAACAACAGCAGCAGCATTAGCAGCAACAACAACCAAGTGGCCAAGAGCAGTCTCAGCTTTTACCACTGCCGCTGGCCGCTGTTCTTCTCTTTGCATCTGCGTTGGCGTTTGACTGTTGGCGGCTTGCAGTTGGTGGCTGCTGGCTGCTGGCTGGTGGCTGGTGGCTGGCGGTTAGCAGTTGTCGTTTGGCGTCTTCTTGTATGTTAATTTGTTGAAGTTGCCCTTTTGGCTTCTGGCTTTCGCAGTTAACGTAGGTCCATCGGTCGTCCGTTTGTCTGTCCATTTAGTTGTGCGCATTTCAGCGCGTGTCATTATTAGCTAGGCTCCTTGGCTCGTTTTCCTTAGCCGGCTCTTTTTCTATGCATACACAGACAACGCTGCCTTGTTGCTGGCCATGTTTGTCGCTGCAGGCCGCCTATTGTTGGCCGATGTTGCATTGTTTCACAATGCCGAGAGAGCAACATGATGGTGCTGCATTAATGTCAACAGCCATGTGCGTCTTATAAAACCGCTAAAGGCAACAAGAGCAACTACAACAGGCATATTAATGGTAACACCAGCCGCATCAGCATTAGCAAGCAAACAAGAAGAGTAACAACAGCAGTTGATTCTGACCCAAAAAGAACCCCGATGATAAAAGGCACCCCTCTCAACGAACAACTCCATCATGCAGTCTAGTAAAGCTGCATTTTTTTGTATTCATTCAGCTGGAAACCGGCTACACAAGCAGTTGAAATAGATAATTTGAAAAGTGTGTTTTTATTTAAGTGAAATAGTTTGGAGAGAGGAAAACAAACTGTATGAAGTCCGCCAAAAGATACACAGAATATTTATAAGGGGCGAATTAAAATGACCCACTTTCAGTGCATCCAATGTTGTTGAGCTTTTGAAACCGTAGTGCTGTAACAAATAGTCACATGAGTATTTTCAATTTGAACTTTAGCTCTGCAGCGGAAAGTTTCTCGAACTTTTTCACTTTGTAGCACGACGATGCAAGTCAGGTAGATCAATCCTCGATATGCATCATTCTACATGCTCAAAAGTGTTAAATTAATGATTATATTTTCGAAACACACTTTTCGCTCTTACCTATCGTTTGGCTAAATCTGGCAACCCAAAAACCCAATGGGAAGCTAACTGACACAAATCGTGGTAAAAATCTTCCCAAGCCACAAGCGCTGCCACTTGATTAAGCACTGTGACATTTCTATCGCTGGCAAAAAAAAGAAAAAAAAAAAACTATACAAAACGATAATAAAAAGAAATAGAAACCGAAATTGGAATTGGAATTGGAATTAATGCCAGATTGATCAATGACAATGTTGGTTGTTGCTACGAGTCGGTACTCGGTATGTATGTATGTGTGTAAATATGCATGTATGTGTGTATTTATAATGTAGTACGATATAACGACGACTGTCGTCTATATTAATGAATGCTCTTGGCATTATCGGCGAACTCGATCGGCGATTCAATTATGCAAATGTCGACGACGATGAAGACGACATTGCCGCCAATTTGAGTTTTGTGTGAGAGCGAAAGATGCAAGGCAGGGCGACGACAACAGCAGCAACACCAGGAGGAGGCGGAGTTGGAGGTAAAAAGGCAAGCCAACAAAAACAATCAATAAATGATTTTCGTAAGATTGAAATCCGATGTGATGGAATTCAATGATTTAATTATTCTGTCTAGAAAATTAACTATGACACAACCACACAACGACAATTCGCATGTTTTTCGAATCGGGACAAGGGAGGAAGGGTGTTGGAGGAATTGCTACACAACTGGCAACGATTTATGCCAAAATGACAATCAACCGACCTGGCCATGAGTTGCAGCGGCAGCAGCAGCAGCAGCAACAACGAAACATCAGAGCTAGCAACAACAACATTATTAGTATTAGCATGGCCATTGGCATTGGCATTGGCAGCAGCAGCAGCAGCAACAGCAGCAGTGGCAGCAGCAGTGGCAGCATCAGCATCAACTGTGGGCGCTCATCTGCATCCATGGAGTGCGCTTCAGTGCGCTTTGTGATTCATGTTCGATTATGCGACTCTGTCGTCGGTTGCTTGCAGTTCTCACTGCAGTTTCGCTGTCGTCGTCGTTGTTTGTTGCTGCAGTTGAGCTGCAGTTGCTGCCGGCTGATGCTGCCAGCTGGCTTCATGTGTGTGTGTGTGTGTGTGCCTGTGTTTGTGTGTGTGAGTTATTTTGTTAGAGATTATCGCAGACAGGTGACAATGACAGCTTCATTATAAAGCAATTAGTGTGATGTGTCGCCTCGATACGGGCGGCATGGCAAAGGGGTGTACGTACATAGATGACCTATGGCTGCATTGCATTCATTGCACATTAATTTTTAAACGGAGCAGCAGCAAAATCAGCCACAGCAGCCGCACAAAGGAAGCTGCAACTATGGCAAGCATGTGTGCAAAAGTTGCTTCAAGACAGAATGAAAGTTGCAAGTGACATGTGGCACATGAGGCCATGGCAAACCCTAAAGCAGCCCACGCTGCAGTCGGTGTAAGGTCGGTGATGGGCAGAGTCGCTCTTGACTTCTTGCTGTCATTGCTGCTTATGCGAGCAGCGCAACAATGTACTGAAATTTGTAGTATACTCTGTGTGTGCGTGAGAATGCACTTGTCTGCATCTCTCTACTGGCATGGTGCATTTGTATGCTGCTGTGCTGTGTTATTCAATATAACAGCATGTTAAACACACAGCCAACAAGCTGCTGCTACAGCGACTGCAACAGCAGTAGCAACAACAACAACTCAACTCATGCTGGAAAATCTAGCGAATATGTAAACGATATGCTAGAAAAATGTCAGTCAAACTGTCGCTTCCAACACACACGCCGCAGCAGAGAGTAGCAGCAGCAGCAACAACATTAAGTTACTTGATGCTTAGATTGAAAATTGTTGTTGTATATATATATATATTTTATTTTATTTTTATTTTTTTTGCATAAATTTGTTTGCGCTTGCATTTTTTAGTAAGTAACTGCAATAGCTGTATATATGTATGTAGTATGTCTGTGCATCCGATGATTGTCTGCTTGTGAGCTCTTACCTCAGCGCTTTGAAACCAACCACCAAGCTCCATCTATGATGATGACGACAACAGCAACAAACAGGAAAAATGTCGGTGTCTGCGACGGTAGCAGCAACAGCAGCAGCAAAAAAAAAAAAAAAATTAACACATTTATGGAAATTTATTCATAGAACTTATAAAACCGATAGACAACAGCAACAACAACAGTGTCAGTAGCTGCAACAATGCCAAGCCAGCTAGCCAGCTAGCCAGCCAGTCAGTCGGTCAGTGATTGCTTCCCCCCGCGGCTGTCAAACAGCTGGACCAAATGTTCGACTACTCACAGCATAAGTTGTAAGCCTGGTTTATAAATAGTTGTTGTTGCTGTTGACTACTGTTGCTGCTATCAACCAGCCTTGGTGGGGATGAATTGCACTTCAAGGTGCTTAAATGAGTGCGACTCATATCCAAACAGTAAGAGGACAAATATCTCTCAATGTATTGTAAAAATATGAACAACTATGTGACAAAACACGACATGGAAAGTGTATCTGCATGTTTATTACTGTCAGCGCAGTTGAAAATTGTTTTCGCAATGACTGTTCCACGTACGACTGCCCAACACAATTGAAATACAATGCGAATGATACCCAAAAGGGGCTGCTACGTGAAATATTTTGATGCAATCGTAGTGAAAAACTTCGAACACAATATTACTATGCAAAATCTCAAAATGGACTCGAGAATATTTCATAGGAATTCTCTACAAATATTGTTATTTCATCTGCAACAAGGCTGCATACACGTGGATACTTGGGTTTGGGCCACCCATTGCAATGTATCGTATATTGAATATTTGCTTCTATTCTTTTACAAATACTTTTCTGATAAGAGCTATGGTATTAAATTTACTTATTCAGCTCTTGTAATAACTAAAATTTGTTTGACAGACGAAACAGAGGCAACTTCCATAATAGCCTTTTACCAATTCAATTTTATATTCTTGCTTGAAATTTATAATTAGCTCTCTTCTTAATAAAGTTTCAGAAATCAAAAATAAATATAATTTCAATGTGATAATTTGATTAATTTTTGAAAATAAATTGATTGCTCATTTGTAAGTTTCCATAAAGAAGCCATGGCTGTGAGCCACAGATGAAAGACCGCACGCAGATTAGATTTAGTTTTCCTTATCTTTACCTTCAACTTCCTGCAGCTTCTGCAGAAGTTCAAGTAAAAAGTTCGAAGTATTCTTCGCAATACCCCAAATTTCTGCAGACGCGTGCTCAAAAATGAGGTAGCCGAATTAATTGAGCAATGTCCGTCCATTCGCCCGAAAGAAAGCCTCGATCTCAACGACTATATGATCTGGATACATCAAATTTGGCATGTAAGCTTCCTAATTCCAGAATGATATATTTTTTATTTTCGATTTTGATATCTGTTTGTTCGCCTCCTCTATCACCATTCTCACTATTATTTTCAATCCCGTACTCTGCACCTAAAAATTTAGTTTTCCCCCTTTAATCTTGACCAAGATCAACGCTGCTGGAAGAATGCAAATTATTTTTTTTTTTTTTGTCACACCAATCAATATCACACACTTCTTTAAATTTAACTGTTTTTTAAGAACAATTGAAGCGTATTATTACTGGAGTGATGAAATTCAAGACTCGAGCTGCGGGTATTATTGAAATTAAAAAAAATAGTATTATACTTTTTATAATACATTATACATTGGGGGTTGCGACAAAGACAAGTGTTCTATTAGATTTTACACCTGATGTAAATCATTTAATAAAGGATTTAATTTTTAAACGTGTGAAAAAAATAAGTTTTCTTTCAATTGACCAATGAAACTTCCAGTAAAAAACGAAAAAGAATTTATTCTTATTAGGAACGTCTTCTTATCAATCAATCTTCATATAGTTTATTTATTTCCTGTTCTGATTGACTGAAAGCAGATATGCTCGTCTAGTTTTTGAATCCTTATCAGATGGGATAGTTTAGGTTTACACAGATTAGGGTAAAAATGCTTGTGACAGACAGTGCGGTGGTAAAAGCGCTTGGCGCATTGCCTGTGGATTGATCAATTTGCACTAGACTCAAGTACACATAGTGCTAAAATGCCGACTGGATTTGTGATTTGCATTTCAATAAACATTTTCACATACACATCATACATCATATGTATTACATACAATGCACGCACCACTTATTTGAGTTCTCTTTTGCTGTGATGCAACAGAAATTAATTGAATTGTTTTAAGTTCTGCGCACGAATTTTCGTAGTCCCATTTGTATTGTTGCATATTTAAATACTTAACGCCATGCCATGCCGTGCCGTGCCGCCACACATCATTATTACATGCTGCTACCGCCCACTATGAGCAGCAGAAGCAGTAATACGTAAATAAACAGAGCAAATACACACACACACACACACACACGCATACACTGTATTTACACATACACAAACTCGAATCCATATGGCGTGGTTGCAATGTGGACCTCACTAAATAGATATTACAACAACAGCATTAGCAAGAGCAACAGGAAAACTTAAAAATATGCACAAAATATGAGCGAAAAATGATTTATGGCAGCACATTCAACACACATACAACGCATTCCCGTATAGGCGACAAGTATTGCTGCATGCGTGTGTGTGCCGTGTGTGCCGTGTGTCTGGGCAACTGTGTGGCAGAGCATAAAGATGTGAAGCGTCGACGGGTGCGCTGGCTGGCTGCGTACTCTGCAATTCCAGTTGCAAGCCAGAGGTAGGAGCAACGGCAGCAACTAGCCAGGTAGCGGAGAGGCGGATAGTGCCAGCTCATAGCTGTTTAACATATAAATCGATCAGTGGGCTAATTATTTCATATGCCTGTCAACCTCTCGCTCTGGCTCACAAATTCTGCGCCCCACTCCCTCTCGCTCGCAGGAGCCAATTCAATTGCCCACTCGCTCACACATATGCAAACAGCTCATCTCAATTTAACGTGCTGTTCTACTGATGTTGCTTTCTTTCTCATGAGAAGCCAGCAATTAATTGTGTAGCAAATGTTCTTGCTTGGCAATGCTGCATTTTTTGTTTTTTTTTTTTTTTTTTTTTTTTTTTTTCCCCTCCCCGTTCCACAAAGACTTCCACTTCCCAACCCCTGGTTTGTTTCTTACCCCACCAAATTCCCCCACCCCCAATTTCCCACCTCAAA
>JBANCW010000001.1:169776-213656 GCA_037040085.1 Colocasiomyia kotana | reverse complement strand
CTCTTGAGAAGCCAACAATTAATTGTGTGGAAAATGTTTTTGTTTGGCAAGGTTGCCTTTTTTTTTTTTTTTTTTTTTTTTTTTTTTTTTGTTTCATATTCACGTTTCGCCGATGATTCGCATTTACAACTACTTGTTTGATTATTGACCCGCGCAAGTGCCTCAATACGCGATTTACGACTCGAGATTGGCGATCGGCGATTTATGATTTGCGCTTTGCGATTACAAGCTAATTTGTTTTGTAAAACGTGCTGTCATTTTATTGCTGTCTGTTCTGTTCTGTTCTGCTCCGTCCTGTCTGCCAGCAGCAGAATGATTTATGAACTGTTTTAATGATCTAATTAAATTGCAACTAACCATGGATACGCGCACGCCACAATGTCGCATTCACATCGACAATTCCTCCACATTGAATTCAATTTAATTGAATTCTATTATGCAATTCATTATTTGGTATTACACGCAGCTTGCTGCTCAGCTAGCCTGCCCGACGATGCCTGCTAGCAATTAGCAATTATTTAAAAGTGCTTATGCAAATTAATTTGATTATTAGTTTCAAGAAATTCCATATGAATTATTCATGCACATACTTATTATATTGCTTAAAACAGCCCCCTGATAATGATCTAAGACTAAATCAGCAATTTACGTAAACTGGGCACGATAAGAACAGAAACGAAGCCCACAAGTTACTGATTTTTATTCAAAAAGCTGCAATATTCAATATGAATGAAACTTTTCACATGTAACTGCACAAACTGAAAGTTTCAGGGCAAACAATTTTCTTTTCATTTAAATCAATTAATTTATTTAAAAAAGATTTTGTGTTTTTGTTTTTCTTTTTAAGTTTGGCTCTGCGGATTGATGCCATAAAGATCAATATATTATACACGTTCATGTATATGAAGGCTTAAAATTAGTTTACATCTGAGCGTATTAATACACACGAGTTAGTAGAGCAGAATAGCTCGGATTTCTTTTTAAATATCGAATTAAAATGAACTACAATCATAAATCAATCTTATACCATGTATGCCGCATGTTTTGTAGAAATATTTGTCTGTCCGTATGAACATGCAGATCTGCGAGACTGAGAACTAGTAAATATAGAGAAACGTTTATCTTAATCCATGGATATTTAAGCCATCGCCTCTGCTAGGCACGCCCACTTTTGAAGCTACTCCAGGGCTTATTAATTTTGTGCGAATGTATGCAATAGGCAGAAGGAGGCATAACTGACCTCCACAAAGTATATATATTCTTGATCAGCACGAATAGTCGAGTCGATTGAGCGATGTCCATCCGTACGATCGCGTCGATCTCAGAGACTAAAGCTAGAATCACCAAAGTATGGTATGTAGCCTATACTGGTCCCGGGACAATGCAAGTTTATTTCAAAACTTGAATATCTACTCCCTCGCCACCGCAATACGCTCATAATTCAGAGACTATTTGGGTTACAGTAACCACCCCCGAAATTCAACATTTCTGATTTTTAGCCGCAATTTTGGACACACCAAATTCAATAAATAGAGCATATTAAGTATTAAAGGTGAATAAAGCATAGAGCATATTAAGTGACGGCCGAAATATCCTCAATAAACGTTGTTTGCTTCGTCCACTCACTTTCATAGAATTGGTAGCATTATAAATTTAAAATTTTCAACTTGAATCGAACAGTATAAGTTTTAGAGTAGTGAAACTTATTAGTAATGCTATTCTTGACGCGCAAATGCTGGCGTTAAACATTTTGCTCAACGACGCAAAATACTTTGGCTCTTATAACTCCTACAACTTTCACTGCAGAAACACCAAATTATGGATCAACAAAACTTTTAATAGACCCAGCACCCCACATTTTGTTGTTTTATCTCAACATAACATAAGTAGATTTTTTATAATAATATTCTACATATTCTGTGAATTTCAGCTCGATCGGAGTTTTTACTCACGAGTTACAGCGAGCTCAACAGTAGAAGGCCCACTGCACCTGCCACATGGTCACGTTAAATATTGTGCAGGATCTCGACTATATAGACCATCGCGACTATAACACGCTTTTAAGTTTCTTTTTTGCTAGATTTGGAATATTATTTGCTTTTCTTTTTGGCTTTACTATTCTCAAGTGCATTCCATCCTGGAGTCTGAAGCTGAAACTCTTTTTCTTGTTGAATGAATTGATTGTATAATATTAAAATTGAGAAGAATCTATTATAAATTTACCTTGGTTTGTGATTGTTTTGTCTTTTTCTTTAAAACTTAATTGTTGATATATGCGATTGTTGTAGATTTAGTTTTTCCTTAGATGTAATTAAAATCGGTGCCCAAAATATATGTTTTATTCTGTATACTAAGTATGTTTATGTAGCTCTCTTATTTATGTATATTGATATTTTATATTTGTCTTCAATTTTAATATTGAAATTACGAAGTATGCATATTGATGTTTTATCCGTTTTGAATTTTATTATTTTATTTATCAGAATCAGAAGTTTTGAGACTTTTTACGTACTTTTTTAATATCTATCGTATTTTATATTAGTATCACAATAACATTTTTATAAACGTAGAGACGTTTTTTGTTTAGATTTACACGCACTTAGCAGGTAGTACTTAATTGATTATTATGTTTAATATTTATTAGACGGTTAAATATGAATTTAAAAATAATTTCTTCTTGTTATAGTTTTACTTGTTGTTTCTTATTTACAAATTGATAATCACAAATTCCGCAAATTTACATAAACGATCAAATAAAACGTAGCGAATGTTTTGACTGTTCTGCTTTTCGGGACGTTGCCAATTCCTTGTCGTTTTCGAATTTCGGCGGAGTTGACGTTGAGATGATCAATTTTTTGAATTTTTTGAAGTTTTGCAAACGATACAAAAGCAAAATTAATATGAGTCGCACAACGATGATGGTAGCAATCAGAATCAGAATAGAAAGGATGAGAAGACGCAAACGCAAATAATTTCGATGTTGACGTGCCGATTTTCGTTTTTTACCCATAAACAAAATGAGTATTCTATACGGCCAACGACGGAGCAATGAAGCTATAGCTGAATGAGAATCAATCGAAATCAATTGGAACTTGAAAACTAATTCAAAAAAAAAAAAAAAAAACCTGTCTGCTTTTGCTCAGTGTCTGTCTCCTTATCAGTGCTTATCAGTGGGGTTCAGCGCGCTGAGGCTGCTCCAAAAATTGGCATACGAGGTACAGCAGTAAAACAATGAAAGGCAACACGCAACTTTGAGTCGCTTGAGTAGTGATCCAAGCCGCCGTTGCTGTAGCTGTTGCTGATGCGTCTCGAGTGCTGGTGACATTTCCACCTAAAAGATGCCCCTGACGTTGTCGGCAGCGCTGATAAGCAGTCGGCGTACAGTGTTAATTTAACAAAGCCGAAATTGTAGAATAATTAATTTTTTTCAATTGTTTCAATGAAATATTTTGTTGATGGTTTACTTTTTGCGTTTCTTGCTCGTTTTCACTGTTTCACTGTTGACACTTTTGACTTTTGACAGTTTTCAATTGTTCACATTGGGGCATGGCTTAAGTTGGCTTAACTTTTGTTTTTTCCTGTGACATTCACACTTGCCACTCTTCTCACTTCTCACTTCTTACTTCTCACTGCTGCTGCTGTCCTGCCAAATACAATTTTCTACGTATTTTCCATGTCATTTTCGTTCACACTTAGTTGTATTTCATGCTACGAAGTCTGCAATTTTTCATTTTGAGCGCCAAAAAATGTTTTGCCCAAATGTTTGTCACATCCAAAGAAGAAACATAAAAAGGCGCTTATGTCACTATCCGGACTATCCGTTTAGACCCGTTTGGGTTGCCGGCTCTTCTGCCAGGCAGGCAGGCAGCCACGGAACAGTTCAGAACTCAAACAGTTTTTAGCCCGAAAACGCAAAACTTTTTTTCGTTCAGAAGCAAAAGCATAAAAACCAAAAAATGCACAAAATTATTTATTTTTTTTTCAACCAGAAGAATATTTCTCGTCTTTCTGTCCAGCGGCGTTGGACAAGCAGCGGTGCATCGCATGCGGATTTGTATTTAATTCTGTTCTTATGGGCAATGTTTACGCTGGCGACAACAACAACGACTATGTATTTTTACGTCAATTTGGAAGTCGTGCCCGACACACAACACATGGGACGAATCGCACATGAACATGAACCTGAACAACGCAAAATGCGAGCAAGCTCTGACAACCGAACCGAGAAACGAGCGAGCGAACGAGCGGCGACGGCACGTCTATTTGGCACGTTCATTCAGAAACAACTAACTGCCAGCGCAGGCAGTGAATCACAATGAGCCCGGCTCGTAAACATTCCAATAAATCTATTTCGCATGTTGCTATGTTGCCTTCGCTTAGCGACATGCTGCACCGCTGCTTCCAGCAACATTTATCGTAGTTCGGCGCGCTACCCGTGCCTGGCTGGCTGGTTGACTGCGAATGCGAACGAGCGAGCCAGCAACATAAAATGATAAATGGCGGCATTGTTATTGGGCCAACGGCAGCTAGCACAGTGCTGGGCATGTGCATAGCGTCAGCGAGCTTCTTTAAACGAACACTCCGAAGGCTGGCTGATTATTTCTCAATTTATTTATTGTCGCTTACAGATTAAAATATGAACGTATTAATGAATGAATGTATTTTACATGCCCAAAAATTTGGACTCGTATACACTATATAAAACTGTGATAGACCATATTTTGTGAATTTTGCTGATTTCAGTTATGTATAAATTTATAATATTATTTCAAAAATGTTTGTAGTAATTTATTCCATAAATCCTCATTATATATAAACTTCAGCGTTTGAATATCGATCGTTTTACAAATAAACGATCTTTAAAAAATGATTAACCGGATTTGAATATTTTCTGATTATTAATTCATTTACTCTATATTAACTATTTATGAGTTCTACATACCACTCATGTAGTAATCGAGCGGTATGTAGTTTTTAAAGAATAGAACAAGACTTAAGTACTTAAGTCTTGGCATAAAATATCTTTATCTTGATTTAAAAAAATATAAATTAATCGAGTTGGTGTGTGGAATATATGCAAAATTGGAGGAACCAACAAAAGCTGCTTCAAATTGTATTTCAACAGAAGTCAAAAAACTGTGTAAGTACTTAGTTTAACGTTTCATAAAATGATTGAAGAATATAATTATTGTTCAAAAATAAGCCATTGAATAAGTAAATTCTTCCCAGAGAATGAAATTCACTACATACTATGTGCAAATACGATAGACTGATACGTTAGAGACGTCTCATGGTGTATTAAGGGGCTTAAATTAATAGAGATAAACTGAGTGGTATTTCATATTGAATTCATTTAGAATCTACTAATGCAGATTTTTTTTTTTTATTATTTTATTATGATATTCACAAAAGAAAAATTATTTGAAATTTCTATTGCACTTGCACACATGGTTCTATGGTAAAAAGGTAGAAAAAGTCTAGAATTTCATATAGAAATTCCCTCGCATAATTCCAAATTCCAACTAGGTACGCACTTGGATATATTCAATCATTCATTCAAATATTATGAATTAGTAAATACTTAACTGAATTATGATAGTTAATTGAATTATGATAGTTACTCTGATAACTTTGCCGAATGAACTAAATTTATTTTTCAATTTCAATATGCAAGAACTGCTTAAATTGTGTGAACACCGCCATCGCACTGGCAGCAGCTTTAGTTTTTTTTCCAGCTGTTGTGGCTGGGTTCTGGTTCTACAAGTGGCGTAAACTGTGAAAGCATGCAACATTTGTTGCCAAACATGAAATGTTGCCAGCCATTGAATATGATGACAAGCCGACCTGCGTGTGTTGCTGGCGTGTTGCGCGGGCGCAAAACTTGTTGGCAAAATGTTGCTGAATGCAAATTGAGAAGTACTTCAGGCGTTTAAATTCCAATTGGTTACAAATTTTTGATTTATCAAATTCATAGCAGTGAAGTGAAAATTAATAAATAATTTCTAAACATTAAAATTATGAATTCACTATATGCAGGCACTTCTTTGTGGAGGAATACATTTTTAAGTAAAGAATCACAAGAATCGTTTGAGCTCCGTATATCCATATCTATGAATATGTACAAGACTGGTACAATATGTAAACACGAGCGTATAATTCTCGTACTGGCACAACTACATACATACATTGCAAGCACTTTGATTGTGTACCGATAATGGTTGTCATGAATATTTAATGGTCGCATATAGAAATGTAAGTTTTCTGTCAAATACGCTGTACATTATTTGGAGTGAGGCGAGGCGGCTGCCTGGGTGTTTGTTTTGTAGCCAGGAAACCCTTTTCGTTTTTATTATATTTGGTTGTTGTTGTTATTTATATATATATATATATATACATATATATATGCTATATTTATATATGTATGTATATTTGGTTTTTTTTTTTTTTTTTTTTGGTGAGAACAAGCTGAACTTGAATTTTTGAAAACGGCAGCAGCGGTAGCGCAAGCAACAACAACATATTCACAAAATTACCGCCATGCATATGAAACACAAATATGCCGCCGGCGTTGACGCTGCCATTGCCGTAGATGTTGCCATCGCTGCCATGGCCAAAGCGCACGCAACAAACACAAAAAATTCATTTTTTTTTTTTCATGCGAAAAGATTTATTGCATTGACGGCGGCGCAATTGTTGTTGTTGTCACCGTAGAGCGGCGTGCGGCATTAAATAGTAAAAAGTTGAGTTTCAATTGAAAGTGAAAAGCGTGGAAACATGGAAGTCATCGAGAGTGTCGTCGTCGTCGTCGTCGTCGTCGTTGGACGGTCGGTTGGTCAGTGAGCGGCGCCGGCGGCTGCAGCGAGTCCGTGTCAAAGGACTCGCTTAGCACTGCTCAGTTCCGCGCAACAGAGCTCAGAGCTGAGCGCTCTACCTCATGAATATAGCTTCATTATGTTGCCCTGTCTTCGTGTTGTTGTTGCCTGTCTTTTTTTCAAATTTCAATTTTTTCAATATTCTTTTGCATATATTTGAGCACTAATTGCGTGAAGCCATAAATTTAAATACTAAAAAAAACGAAGCATTCAACATTGATAACTTCATTTAATGCATTTGTAACGCCAGGCGGCAGCAACAGCAACTGTTGCTGTCTGTAGTTGCTGCTGCGTAGTTGCTGTTGTTGTAGTACAATATTATTCCGAGATTGAGAGAATGCATGGCTATCAGGTTACACTTGAGTATTAAAAACTTGATAACACCTATCAACTTTGAGAAACCTAGCATAACTTTCAACTCTCCGTTAAGGAAATAGCATGTTTTTTGTGAGTTTCGGCGTGAGTTTCTCCACATTGAAATCCAGTTATTGTTAGTTGCGAGAGACGATTGCTAATTTAATTTATTTCGGCATCTGCTTCAAGCACATTTAACATCCATTAAGCAAGGCAATTCTCTTGATTGCACTTAGGCAGACAGCCATCCGTGTGTCCTTCGAGCATGATACTACGCCGCCCCTAAAGCATTATTGCCACTGCCACGCACTGAGGCCGACAGACTGATGCGACGTCATTAGCAGGGACGGCAGGGACTGAGTCACAATGAGAGCGCAGGGGGCGCACTCTCGAATGCGGGCAAGCGACGCCTGAATGGTCGAAAATCATGGCATCCGACAAAAAAGACAATGACCAACATATCAAAAACAATTCTCGGCAAATCCGTTGAATTGAAATTTCAACTAACGCAGCAAGTACAGTGAAACAAGGGCAGTGGTAGTCAGTTGCTGTGGTTGTGGCAACGGGCAGCTCAACAAAACTGACAAAGACGAAAATCAAAAATGTTACGTGGCGCATGTCCTGGCTATAGCAGCAGCAGCAGCAGCAGCAGACGAACTAGCTACGAAATTAGAACGTTCCATGCACTACTAATGGGCATACGCACACACACACACACACACTCGCACAGTCACAGTTCTATGCGGGCATGCAGAGTGACTGGCGAAAGATATTCCAAAACTCCCATATCCGCACACATTCCGCATCGCATATGAGTATTGAACGACGAAATGAAACGCACATAAATCAAAATGGCTGGACAGCAGCCCAGGCCGACGGACGTTCGTTCAGTTAGACTGACAGGCAAACGGGGCGCACGGTAAACGGGAAATGAAACTGAAAAGGGAAAGGAAACGGCGTTTTGCTGCTGTTGCTGTTGTTGCTGCTGCTGCTGCTGCTGCTGCTGACGCTGTGACTACGCAGAGTAACGGCTATGGTGGTGTTAACGGGTGCGCCCCAGCCAGCGGCTTGCTAGCAATGCCAGCAGTGGTAATGCTGATGATAGTGATGGTGGTGGTAGTGGCAGTGGTGCTAGTGGTGGGTAGCAGTAGCAGCAGCAACGGTAGTAGCGGCAGCGGGCAACATGGCTGAGTGCACGCTGCTGAACAAATGAAATGACGACGGGTTGACTGCCTGTCAAAAGAACAAACATGGGCGCACAGGGCAGCGGCTAACGGTTGACGTCGACGTTGTTGTTCTTGCTGTCGCTTTCTGCTGCCGCCATAGGAAATCAAATGAAATGAAATGCACACATGACGAAACAAAAGCCAAACCAAGCCAAATGAAACCAAGCAAAGCAGCAAAAACAAAAAAACCAAAAAAAAAAAAAAAAAAAACAAAGCAACAAACAACGAAAAATGTTTTCGTATCAACGAAAAAGCGGCCTCGCATTCACCCAACAGTCGGCTTGCCAAGCCACCAGGCAACCAGACATCCAGGCAACCAGGCAACCAGGCAGCCAGGCAATCAAAAAACAAAAGCTCACAACAAGCGACAAGAAGGAAAAGGAAACCAACAGCCATCATTGTAATCATCACCAGAAATAGCAACAAAGTAAGAGCGACAGCGGGGTCGCAGCCTTTACGTTGGCGGCAACATCGGTTGAAACAGCATACAGGCTGGCCAGGAAAGCATCAGCATATCCCTTAGAAGTTAAGGCGTACTACACTGCCTGCTCATTTGAGTACATGTGTTTCTTGTGTATGCATGTTGCTAGGTGTTGTGGGCGTTGTTGTCCAGGAGAAAAAACCAACTGAGGTCCTTCTATGTCATACGTCTCGTTAAGCGGCTCAGGCGCATTTTCCAATTGGCCTCAGTATTGGCACGAGTATTGAGTCAAGCATAACTAACTATATTTAGATTACGCATTATAAAATTTCTATATTTGAATTAATCTTGTTGAATTCAGGAGAGTATCAGTCAAGTAGCATTTTAAGCTTTCCTCTAATGGAAAATTACAGTCCAGATTTGAATGGGAAAGTTAATAACGACTGTTATTCAGTAGTTTGGTAGCTTATAACTTAAAATCATAACAATACTAAGCTTTGGCTATATTGTATTTAGCTTTCTCATTCATGTACATAAGCAATCGGCAATCTATTCATGGCAATTCATCAGTTGAAGTCAATTTTTTGCACATTCAAGTCAATATATGCAAATTTCGCTTACTATATCGCAACCAAGAAGATATTTTAATGGAAGATATAAATTGCTCAACTGGCCTTTAGTTACTTAATACTTAGTTGACCATTAATAAACCGTTGCCTTAACGGCTTGTTTTAAGAGGGTCTGTGGTAAGTTGGCAGCCCGCTATATGCATAAAATATTCTCTTTTATAACTGGAATTCCCTTGTTTTAAGCTACTACAAGGTGATAAGTCGATGTGTTTATCCTTGACAGATGGGGTGCTAAATGCTTTTTATGTTTTACCATACCCGGCCCAGATGCTATTCGTTTCAGCTGCTGCTAAACTAGTAGTTATATTTTTTGCTTTCTCTATCAATTTCAAACGAAAGTCCTTTACAAAATGTACCGCGCCACGCCCCGAAACTGAAACATCAAGTGAAAATTGAATTGTTTCCATTCTAACGAATATCAATTTCGACTTTTGTGCGCGCCCAGAGCAGAGCAGTCTTTAGCAGCATACGCACACACTTCAAAGGCGCACTAACAACAACAGCACAAAAAGGACACGACACGGACACGCGCATGGGCCCACACTATGGAATTAATGCTAGTGGTGGTGGTGGTAGTTATAGTAGTTCGGCAAAGCGCACATGGCTGCTGATGTTGTTGCCGTTGTTGTTGTTGGTGTCGGCAATGCACATGTTCCAATCTAAGCGACACGCCGTCACCTAAGAGCCGAAGCCAACAAGAGACACAAAAAACTGTACATGGCATGATTACATGACGTTGCCTATGGAACGTTCTCCAAAAAAGCAACCACACAAAAATAAGAAACAAAAACAAGCAGAAAAAAAAGCCTAAAAAACTAAAAACACAAAAAAAAAAAAAAGAATTTCAATTTTAGAATCGTGTTCCTGTTTTTTTCTTAGAGCGCTTGCAGGGTGAACTAAATTTTGTTGTTTTGGGGGATACTAAAAAAAAAAACAAGCAATTTACCGGGCAGGGCAGTTGCTTTGACTTGTCTTGATATGCACGCTGTATTTTGGACACTTTCGACGTACGACTATCTCGTAGTGAATGTGTATGGGTGTGTGTGTGTGTGTGTGTGAGAGTTGTGCGTGCCGAAAAAAACACCCCCAGACAATGACGGATGAGTGCTGTCATTATGGCGGCGATTGCAGAGCGACGCAGAAAAGTGTCTAAAATAGTGCTTGCCTAGGTCTGACGAACTGTCACTCACAGGGAGAGATTTTTGAATGCTGCACATGTGTGCGTATGCGTACACATGTGTGTGCGCATTGAAATGGTTTTTCTTCTAGGTCTCGAGTTGATTGATTTCAAAATGGTCGTAAGCATTTGCTGCATTCGTCAGGTTATACAAAATGGCTGCTCAAAAGTTGTCAGAAATCGCTGGTTGGCATTGCTTCCTGCTTCTCTGTTTCACGAAACAGTCAGGCGCTGAATAGTCTGCCTGGTAAGCGGGGGTGGAGGGAGGTGTTACTCTTTCCGTCATCAATGTTATGCAAATGCAAATGTTCAACTTTTGCCTTCATTTCCGCGACATGCACTTTGATTAATATTCATAAATATCCTGCGTGCTGTTCTGTCCGTGCATGACATGCCAAGGGCGTAGACAGAGCCACAAGGATAAAAGTGCAAAGGAACAATAAAACAACAACAATAGCAGCAGAGCGGCGGAAAAAATTCAAAGGAAAAACGCCAGCTAACAAGCACAACCGGAAAATGGAAAATGTTAATTGTTGCCCTGCGCTGCGTTGGTGCCACTTCCCTGCCTCCGCTTCCACTGCTGGCTAACGCACTCAAGTCGAAAACATACGCATGGCCCAATGTCTATGCAAATGAAAATGCGTCTGTGAGCTAAGGTTTTGCTCTTTTCAATCGGTAATTCTTTTGTTTTCTTCAGTTTTCACATTTCTGCTTTTTCGTTTGAAGGCGAAAAAAAATTATGATGAAACGAAGTTTTGGCGTAACGCTGCGTACAAATTAAAAAAAATTATTCATGAATAATTTGTAGGCCTTTTTTGGGCTTGCTTTGGTTTTTCAGACAACATTTTTCGTAACATTTCAAAAAACAAAAGAAAATGTAGAACAATTTTTAATTAGTCGCGCTTGAAAGCGACTTGGTTGAAAAAAGAGATAAAATGTACATAATTTATTTTAGTTAATGATGTAGACGTTGAGTTGTGAATATTTGGACTGATACCTCTGATCAGCTGGGTTGGGTCTACAATATAATTACCTGCCCGATATGTAATTCCTAAAATAATATTAACAAAACACACATATTTATGCAATGTCATAAATTAAAAAATTTAAGAAAAAAATATTTAAAAACAATTAGCGCTGCAGAAGGCAATGTAAACAAAATTATAATATTCCTTAAAAAATCTAGAACTTTTAATGAAATCTAATCAAATCGATAAACAAATGTTATGTATTAAAAAACTCAAACAATTATAATAGTTCCAGAAATATACATTTGCTAGACATTTATATATAAATTTAAGCATTATAGTGAATGAAGTCCATTGAAGCCAATGTGTTTCACTTACATTTTACTTGGAAAAGGCAACTGCCCTGCAGTAAGTTTGCACATCATACAAACTCTCTCTGTAGAAACTGCCAAATACCTAGGATCAACTTCAGACAGGCGACTCACTTTGAAGGCCGACATCGTAGATGAAAGAAAATATCTAAACTCCATGTACTGACTTTTCGGGAAGAAATCATGTCTAAGACTAAGGTACAAGCTTCTACTATACAAAACAACCCTAAAATCCATCTGGACTTATGGATTACAAATCTGGGGCACTGCAAGTAAAACAAAGGTTGAGATCAATATCAAAACAAGCTACTACGCAGGCCCAGTCACATTATCTGCGACAATCTTAGCATCCCAGCTGTAATGGACGAAATAAATGTGGTAAGCGCCAAATAGTTACCTTAATAGACTCTTGGCCCAGCCTAACGCATTAGCCATCAATCTGCTGGACAACAGTAAAGCCAGCAGAAAACTGAAAAGGTATCACCCTCCCGATCTCCCTTTTAGAGAATTTTAAGTAGTGATAAGCTTAGTTATAACGTTAAAGCCTGGGTGGCTCACCCACGTTTATAATTTTGTGATAAACTGTATCCGTATAAATATGTAAGCCATCACCATTCTGTTGAATATTGAAATACCTTAAAGCTAACATAAAAATATTTAGTGATTGTCCTCTCTGGGACACATTTTGAATAACGAAAAGAAAGAGACAAAACATTATGGTTTTAACCACAACGAAAGTTAATAAATAAATAAAAAAATATTTTTTCTTCTTTTAAAATTGCCGACTGCCTAGTGATAACCATGATGACAGAATTGGAACCACAATGCACTGATTTTCTCTAGATTTGCAAGTTAATGCGAATTCGTCTGAAGGACGAAGCAATCGAATTAATTAGGCACCAAACAAAGTGATTGTGTCAAAGTCCTTGAAACGTATGTCTTTCTCTGTTAGTTTTTCAAAGGCAATTAGATACACTCTAATAAGTAAATCGCTGCATTGCAGTATACATCTAATGATTTATGCTGGACCTTCATATGCTGCAGACCCTCAATGCGTAAATATTGCTTACCAATAATTATTTATATGAGAACAAAATTTTGAGGTCATTTAAAAAGCTGGCAAATCACCTGCAAAGAGAAAGAAATAGATAAAATAAGGCTTAACGACTTTAAATAAACTATATAAATATATACGTAGGTATTTTCATTGAATACAATTCTAACTACATTTACTATATTTCCATTCGTATTTGCATAGCTTTATGGACCCAGCAGCTAAATGTACTTAAAAATTCGTCACACGCACACGTGACACGAGGAAATTGAATTTTTTGTGTCTGACTGACCCCCATTTCCGTATATACAGGCCCAATAAAAATATTGAAAACTAACCAGCTACAAGCACTTGGCTAAGCACGACTTACTCCTCCAAGTTAGTTGAGGCAATATCAAATGTTGACGCACATAAGGAAATGGTGCGCGCTTCTGCCCCTTCCAATTGTAGACGAGGCGCCATACCAAACATTAGCTGGATCGCCCTCACTGGCTTACAGGATGTTGGCTAACATTATTGCGCCTTGCTCCGTCGCCGCCTCGCAGGAGTACGAAATGTCGAAATCAGACCAAAAATAAGAGTAGCACACCAGGAAAAAATAAGCTGCGAGCAGCTGAAGGGCACTGGCAACATTAATAGAAAAAAGCAACACAAATGGCGGCGGCTAGCAATTTTCGAGATGACAACAGTGTCAGTGGCATACAAATGGGCCGGCACAGACTCCGCCTGCGCGTTTCTCCCAGGTTCTGGTCCAGCTCCAGCTCGAGTTCAAAGAGTCTGCAGTCAATAGCAATCTGCAGCGGCAGCGGCAACGGCCAAGTTTTGGCTTGGCTTGGCAGTTTGTTGGGCTGCCAACAGGATTTGTCTGCAGCTCGTCCATGGCCATGGCCGCTCTGTCGCACATGAGCTACAATATTTTTCAATTAGAAATTATTCTGTTGAAAGTAATTCGATTATTTTCACTCGGAAGGCGACACAACACGGCCACCATCAGCATCAGCATCAGCATCAGCGCCACTGTCCCGTCCGCCGTCTGTGTCAGGCGCTTCCGTTGCCCTGCCATTGGCTTTTAGCAAGGACTTTGCCTGCCGCAGGCGCTTTTTGCCAGCCACATAGCTATGCAGCCAGCTAGCTGGCTGCTTGTCGTCTCGCCAAAATGGAAAAAAGGAAAAACTCCAAGCAAACAAGAGCAAAGTGCACACAAATGTTTGCAAACTGTTTTGATTTCGATTTCGATTTCTGTTTACAAGGTAACATTTTTTGGTAGCATTTTTATTTTATTCCCTATATTCTTTCCACTTTCCACATTATTATTTTTTTTTTTTAGTATCCTTTTATATTTCTTTCTTTCTTTTTTGATTAATGTATTACTTGCTCAAATTGAAAAGCTGCTAGTGACGACAAAGTTTTCATTCGCATGATGCATGTTGTTTATTTGCTGCTGACATTCCAATTGGCTTCATTTTTGAGGCGCTTTAAAAGTTTACACTTAATGTGCAATCTGTTGGTGGATCCCCTGAACCATAATTTAAATTTCAAATAATCATTAATTGAGTTGTTACGAATTTGGCGTATCTATAATTACAGACAGACAGTCAGACATGCAGATACAACTCGATCGAATCGTCTACTCATGTTAATTGGAATCGTACTCTTTTAGTGAGCTCTGCTACGCCTCCTTCTGCATTTAACGTGGTTAGGTGAATTTACATGCCACACGGACATACTTAGTGCCTTGAGTTCCAAGGCATCTCAAACCAATTGGACTTGCTATAAATCTAGAAATAAAAGTAAGCCCAAGTACTTGTTACATACATTTGCACAAGGCTGTAATGCTCTTCTAGCTTTTTACAGGGGGTACGATGTATAGTAAAATAAAATGGAAATAATAACAAATTAATGGCTTCTATAAAGGACCGTTGGTCAGTAATGAGAAACTTTTCTATGACATTGTGGAAGAATGCTCAGTCTGGTCGGCCGGCATAGCTGAACCCAGCAATGACATTACTTCATTCAAAGAGATCCTTCTTTTCTCACGGTTCTCCCCAGAAAACTCAGTACTCATTTGAGCGACTTTAATGTACATGAAGCAAGAACATGAACAATGCGTTTCCAAGGAGTCGCACATGCATATATGGATGATGGCAACATTGCATTATCATTACGAGTATCATTCAACAACGCATTCGTTACAAATGTCGCTCGCACTTCATAAAACAAATTTATGAACTCGCCGCGATCATTGATCTCGACATCTTCATCATCAGGTGCCGCACGGCTGCCGCTGACTGTGCAGCCACAGTAGTGGTGGCAACAGTTGATCTCTGATCGTTGATCGGGGTGCTTACAACAATGTCGCACAATTGCGGCCCATCCAGCCGAACAGACAGACAGACAGGCAGGCAGTCGTGGCGGAGTGGCGGAGAGGCAGAGAGGCAGAGAGGCAGAGGGGCAGAGAGATAGACAGTCAGTGTGGCTCGCTTATAACTCAATCGGTGATCCAAATTCCATGCCACAGTGCAATTGCTCCCAGGTTACCCATTGTTGCTGGCAACTGCCGCCAGAATGATGCATGTGCCATGCAGTTGACATCGTTGTCGATTGTCGTGCAGGCGTGTGTCGGTCATTCATCGTTACAAGGAGCATTATCGTATCCTATGCGCGTTGTGGGTAGCCAGGCAGGTGGGGCAACTTACCTGCTCACCGTGCGGCGGTTAAGCGGTTGGCGGACTAATGAATTTAATGCAACTTTTGGCGGCGCATTGTTGCGTGGCATTTTGATGTTGGTCTCCTTGTGCTGTTGCCATTTTTGTCTGGCGTTTTTGCGCACGAGTTATGCGTACTTATGATATATACGAGTGAATAGTGAGAGCTTGCTGGCCGATAGCCGAGTGGTTCGAGTACAGCGAGCAAAAAGCACAGTTTTTGCCCCGGCCAGCGGATACTCTGACTACCACTGGCGGTCCGACAACAACAGGCTTTCGATCTGCGCATGCACAGGATGCCAATGCCGATGCCGTTGTTGTTGTTGTTGCCGTTGAATGGTAACCTGTTGCGGTCTTCTCCTGCTGGTGTCGATGTCGATGTCGATGCGTTTTCGTGTGTCTGGGGCCAGACCCGGCTGTGGCCCCTTTGTTAACTGGACCGGTTTTACGATGCTGTGTGCAGTTTTTGTTTGCTTTTCTGGCTCAGCTTTATTTGTTTTGGTCTTGCGTGCGCTTATGACATTTTCATGTAAGCTACGCACCTACTACTACTACAAGTCAAATTTATCTCGCTTTTTGCGAGATGAAGTTGTTACACCGCCAGTCTTGGCGCAGCGATCCAAATCGAATTGATTTCGAGTTGATTGTGACACGACTCTGACAGACGGCTGCTGACGCATAGCGCATGACGCAATGCCAAGTCCAGTGGTCAGTACCAAGGTTTGTGGTTTGTTTACTTTCATTTTATGTTGGCCAACGGTAAAGGCATAGATTAGAATGTGTCCCCATTTGTTGGCCAAAAACATTGAATGACTCGTTAAAAAATTCTATAATTTTAAAAAATGCGTCTTCAAGTTGCCCGAAGTAAGTATCACGATTTTCTACCTACTAACTCACATTTATCACAACGTAAATGTTTAGTTATCAATTCGGGTCAGTCATTATAAATTGACTTCGCCTTGCTCTTGCTTCAACATTGTAATCCAATTTGGAGCTTCCCGGAACTAATGGGCACAGTTCGAAACGATTAATTTAAGCTAGAAATCGAAATCGAAGGACGACCGGCGAATTGGCAAACAGCCTGGCAATTGCCTGCTGCCAAAATGCTAAAACGCTCATAAAAAGCTAACTGTCAGACTGACAAAGAGCAAGAAATGACCACAAACACATATATGCACACATGGCCGCATATATGTATAAAAGCCATAATCAAGGCACAAACACGCATACATACATAGTAGAGCCAAGCATTGAAAAAGTTCGCAGCTTGTGGTAATTTTGTGGGCGTTTTTACTTATATTAGGTCAGGAACGTGCTTTGAATAACCCTTGGTCGCTTGTTTTTCTTTGGCTTCATTTCATTCCCTTTCGCTGCCAAAACCGCTGTCTTCTAAGCCAGCTCAAAATCATTGTTTTTGTTGCTGTCGTCCTTTTGCGAGTCTCTCTACGAGTTCGGACATGTCCCCAATCTGCCGACTTGAGCCTCTGCCTGATGCGTGCAAATCGGTTGAGCTGGCCTATACACAAGCATCGCAGTACCGGCTTTCACATACGCTTAGTCGCCTGGTGGCGGCTCTACTGATTTCAAATACCAACACATGCATATACTCTCACCTAAACACACATACATACACACACACACACACACACACACACACAGTTTGCTGCTGTTACACATCCATCGGTCGCGCCATCTTGTGGCCCAATATATGCATGAGGCGCACATAAATCAATGTCAACCATAATCATTTAAAATCAATCAAAATACGAACGCTTTGACTGCAGAATTGCCTGGAATTGGCCGAACGTGGCCCGGGCAGCTCAATCGGACAAATGGACGAACGCTCGCTTGACTGCCTTCTGCTTGCTTGTCTGCCGGTTGCCAGCTTGCCAGCTTGCCGGCCTGCCAGCCTTGTTATCTGCCGTCTATGATCTGTGCAGTTGGTCAGTGTTTAGTTGACTGCAGAGCTGAAGCGATTAGTGGCCTACAGCTATGCGCGCAGACCAGAGCAGAGCGCCCCCGCTTAGCCTCCGCCAGCCAGTTTTGGCTACACCGACTCCACCTCGCCACCGTCCATCAATTTGTACGGTTTTTACGCGTGTGTCTCAACCTGTCTGCAATGGCCGCAGCCATAGAGGCAGCCAGTGTTGCCTGGGTACTGCCGATAGTGACGGGCGACTGCTGACTAGGCCTGTTAGATACTCGCACAGACATTTCCCTATCGCTTCGCTGACTCCTTGCAACTGCAGACGCAGTCGTCGTCACTGAGACCGTCATAGGTGATGGCAAAACCATCACCGTCATTCAAATAAATGTAACATAAATATGCATCTGCGTTGGTGTTGCTCAGAGTATGTGGCTTAAATGCATCACACGTCCATAGGCACGGATATATTATGGCACAGTGGCTGTGTTCGACGAAGCGCCAACAAAAATGTATCTCATTATATATGAAAGTCTTGCAAGATCAGCATTAGAATAAATGCTTTAAAAAAGACAGCACTAAGTTAATACTAGGGACCGAAAATAATGATAATTATTATTATTGTAATCAAAGAAGTATGTAACAGACCCTGGATACAATTCAATAAAAAAAAACTGAATTTTCATAAGAAATTATTTCACGTGACGGTTGAGCAAAGATGAAGTACTCCAAATGTTGTGCACCGTATTGGCATTGGTGTTATTTTCGTTACAATAACAATTGTTGTGCAGGTTTGATTCGTAAAGTTGAATTACGAAAACAATCATCAATCTTCGCTAAAATTGATTTCATGCACGTATGTTCGATGTGAGTTGAACTGTACAAACCTCATACGAAAGCTTCATAAAATAGGTTTAGAATCAAACGGATATTCTTTTTCAAGCAATTTCAAAATGTGATATTGATTCAACTGTTGTTGCTTGAAGATTTCTCATATAAATTCAATTACACTGAAATACCAATATGTACAGCTTTTGATTCTGTGACAGTTCTCTCGAGGCTAATAACTTCCAGTTAGTGCAGCTTGTTGTTGGGTTGATCTTTCAAGCATGCCAGCCCTTGTAACTATTTAAATTACTTCATTGTCATCATGATAAGTTTATATGTATCTGTGTGTGTGCATGCGAATAAGCCCAAAAGTACTTCAATCATAATCAACCATCTAAGAGATACACATACAATATGCCAACATGTTTTTTTCCTGTTTTGTTCGACTGTAAAATTAGTGAATTCGCATTGTTTTGCTGTGCATGTTGCTTGGCAGCACCACCGACATCGCGACGTTGCAAATTTAAATCGAACTCCGTTGGGCGGTGGATTAGCCAGTTTTTATGCTTTGCGTATTCCAGTGTTTGGCACAGAATTGAATTATGCAAGCTAGTCTTTGCTGTCGTCGTCAGTTGAAGGCCTTTGTGTGATGGCGTCAAACGCTTTCGAATCAGTGTTTGACTCATGCTCGGCGATAGTAGCACTCAAATTGGGCCAAATAATTATCGATAGATCTTGGCTATAAGCTTGAGCCAGCTGCTTGTCTGGATAAGCAGTATTTGTTTTTGGTTCTCGTTGAGTTTCATTGATAAAAAAAATAAAAAAATTAAATTAAATGCCAGCTGGCTACCAGCCTGCGGCTCCGCTCCGCTCCTTCATCGGCAGTGCCTCGCCAAGTTGCCATTCGCTCCACTATTAAAGCATATGCCAGTCAATGTTCAATGCCTTGGCACCTGTCAGTGCATGTGTGTCTGAGCACATACACATGCATATGTGTGTACACGTGTGTGAGTGAATATATATCGTGTGAACTGCTGCATACGTTAATGTTTGGTTTAGCGGGCCATCTTCCACTATGCCCCTGAATTAGTGTGCTTCTACAGTGGCTGCTATTGCTCTATTGCTATCGTTGTTGCCATGTTCGCAAGGCCCAAGCAAGGAACAACAATCAAAAGCCAAAGACCGAATACATTTTTCTACGTACTACGCTTTGCCCGCAGACGTTCGATGCCATAAGCGAGACAAGGACGGCGTTCAACTCTAGCTTAGAAAATTACCGGAGCTACGATGATTGCAATGATGACGACGTCGACGTGCCACGTTCCTATGTACAGCAAGTGTGCACACACACTTGCAAGCATACCTAGCACATAAGCACACACGTATGTATTACACATACAAATTTCGTTTTTGAATAATTTAATGCTGTGAAATTCTTTGCTGCCATTCAGCCCGTTCCTTCTGCTTTTGCCGCCTGCCTGTCTTTTGTACCATTTCGGTTTCCTACCTCTTGCGGCTTTTTGATAATAATAATGGCGATAAATCATAAAAATTGCACCTTTCATTCAACTGAAGCGTCGGATATTTTTGGCTTATTTCGATTTCTTTGCCTGCCTGCCATGCGTGTGTGGTGGGGGGCGTAAAGGGGGAAACGGCTCTGCATTTGGCACAGATTTGCAGTAGTCTGAGTCTGTCTCTAATAATAAGTTGCAGTCTTGCATTTTGAGTCGAAAGGCGAAGCACACAACACGAAACGTCTGACACTGACGGCGCTTTAAATGTTGCCTGTGTTCGGATTGTGGTCAAAACTTTTGTTCAAAATATTCATATTCGGCATGGAAGTTACTCATGTTGTTGCTGTTGTTACTGTTGTTGTATCCATTGGCCTATTCGTGGTTGTACGATATTTGCGTGTTTTGAATAAATTTTATGCGTTTGTAGTTGACATGGCATGTGCGTGCAAACATTATTCATTTCCATGCCATGTTAGCGTTTAAAAATATATTCGTAATTAAAGAAAAACAAATGGGGAAACTAAGGACAAGCCAGCACGACTATAATATACCCTGGAGACATCAAATAAATAGAAGCAAATTGCTTCACCTATTGAACCGAGGACATTTTTCAAGGTCTGAATATCTATATCTCGTTTTCTGGTAATATTCAAACTGGTAAAGCGGGCAGAAGCCTACATGCTAAGTTTGGTTGCTTCAAGCTCAATCCAGTGACTTTTAGAAAAAAAGGTTGATTATGTGGGGTGGAAAGAAGTGGGCACGCCAATTTTGAATGACCAAAGTTTCGAGACCAGTACATTGGCTTCTTGCGGATATTTCAAAAAGTAGTAAATAGAGTTCCAATAAAACTAACATAACTATGTATGTTTGACATCTCTAGTTTAAACGGTCTCTGAGATCGATGCGTAGACGGACGGACAGGCAGGACGATTTGCTTGGATCGAATCGGCTGTGGGATCTTCTATGCATGTTTCTGCCTGTTGCGTACATCGACACAAACCACATATACCCTGGTTTAACTCTAGGTGTCCGGTGTATTAAAATAAAGTAAACCTGCAACAAATGAACTGCGCACAAAGTACTCTAAAAAAGCAGTGTATAGAACCCAATAGTAGTAGTGGTTTCGTCTCGATGGAAGCACTAGTGGTCCTGACTACTCCACATTGAGTTTTACGAGTGAGTAGGTCTTGTGTTTGTTTGGCATGGTCAGTGATAAGCATCTAACGGTGCTCATTGCACTAATTATAAGAGCCATTCTCGTTTTAAGCGGCACTTTAGCTTTATGTTTTGGGGGTTTGGCCCAGTCAGACAACCAGCGACCAGTAGTCATAGTGGATACCCTCATGCGTGATGCGTGCTGGAATTTGGAGCTGTTGAACAGCAGAAATTTGATTCAAAGTTTCTGAATTTTTTGTAAGGTAAACCTGACGAATGAGTTATGGGTCTTGTTTATTGTTTTTGCCTGGCATAGCGTGAATCCAAATGTAAATTGCATCAACAATTAAACTAGCGCTTCAAGACACGCAAAAAAGGACAAATACTAAGTCGCTAGTGTTATATACATTTAGTGATAATTTTTATACTAAGAAATAAAATATGAATCATCGTTTTAATATTGTCAAAATTAAAATATTATTTTTGGGTTTGGGCATGAAAATCTTCCAGAAGGGACGAACAACAATATCTTCATTGTCGATTTTACAGGGAATGAATATATTTATATATTTTTTCCAATAGTTTATTTATTTTTAAAAGACAAATTATAATCGAAATTCAGTTTATTCAGTGTTTATGAAGTCGAATCAAAATTTTGATTTCATTCATTCCATTTTTAACCGAAAATAACCTTGACACAAAGTTCGTCAAGGTCCTTAATATATATTATTTACGATCAGTTAGCTAATATTTACTATACTCAATAGGAAGCATGATATAAATCACAGAACTAGTGAAAGTATTGAATTTACTTACATTTTTGTAATAATATTATTTCTATTGTACTTAGAATGGTTGATAAGTTTTTTTCATACCAATAATTTATCTGCTTCAATTTTTTAGTATTTTAAAAATCGTACTACTTATGAATATGAAAGCTTAAAAGAAAACTCCACACTCATTTCTTCTTCAAAATATTTCGCAACAGTTGATGAGCTTTTGTAATACTTATTTGTCATGCTCATTATTTATTTGGATTATTATTATTATTATTTTTTTTTTTTGAATATCGTTTTAATATCTATTCATTTTTCTTTCTTGTGCTGTGATTCTGCCAAACTAGCCATCAACAACTTGGTCAACCAAATGAATACTTTCAAACAAATAATAAAATGCTCGGACTACAAACAGATATTTCTGGCCGAAGACTTTGTTTCGAAAACTTTTGTTTTTAATTGTGAAAAGACAGCCGACAGGCATAGGAAACTAACAAAATTGTATATATTTTATGTACATATATGCTACATATGCACTTTTATAAATAGAAAAGTAAATAAGAGTGATATGTTGTGGTATAAATATACGATGAAGAGGGTATATTCAATATATTAAGTGGTTTGCTACATGTTTATGAGACTTTTCAAACAATAAAATAGGTGGCATGTTTTCAACTCTCTACAGCTAAGCATGCATAACATTCCATTCAAAATATTGAAAGCACACACACACACACACACAGGCAGACATACTTGACTAACTTTAACACAACCACTCAAATGACAACAATGGCGTCAGCAGCGCGTCGATTGATTTATGTTCCGAAATGTAGGCGCGTTCTTGGGGCCCTCTTGGCAGCCAAATTATTGCTATTGCTGTTGTTTTTGTTGTTGTTGCCCTCCAAAAAAAAAAGGTGTATAAAAATATACAACCGCACACCACCAGTGCAATGGCGCTGCTGCAACTTCATTCATGAAACCGAAATTTGGCGCCGCTTTCGCAGCTTGAACAGCTGCACAGGTCCGGCAATTGAACAGGCAAGCCATCCAAACCAGACGCTGCCGCCCCGGAACACATGTATTTAATAATTTTTTATATTTATTAAAATTGATTTCAAACGAAAATGTTTAGCTTCCCGCTCCACGTTTGCCCTGACTGTTTCCTTGTCGGTCTAACCTCTATCTTATGTGGTAGCCCATAACATCGCATCTGCCGGCCAATCTACATACATAGTAGGTCTGTACGTGCGTGTGTGTGTGTGTGTGTGTGTGTGTGTGTGTGTGTGTGTGTGTGCATAGAACCTTGAAATGCTTTATGTTTTGTGTTTATTATTTTATGAACTCATTAAATTTAATTTTAGTGCGCATTTTTATTTGGTTCACGTTTCAAATTCACATTCCCAGTGACCCTATTAATGCAAGACTCAGAACCGACAAGTTTTCCCTGCTGGTTTTTCTGAGTATATTTTCATGTTGTTGTTTTGCTTGCTAATTAGTTGAAAATTTCATTGTTGTTGTTTTTTTTGTTTTTTTTTGGTCTTTACTCAAGTATTGCTAATTAATTATGTGACACGCTTATCTGCGAAACGTATTCTGGCATCTGCACACTGCGGACATAAAGAGACTTGCAACATCCGTTTTGTCGGCTGCGCCCTTAGTGAAACCACTCCCATTGCTGATTACATCAATTAAAAGTCAATAATCAAGCAGTTTATGCGTTTGATTTAATTTGATTCACTTAAACAAACCCGAATCGTAAAAATCCGTCGTTTTACTATTAATCTACACAATTGCCATATAAAACCCATTCCCAGAGTCTCGAAACCCATGAAGCCGCTACTTGTTAGTATTGCGAGCCAGTAGAAGATACTGCTACCCGCGTAGCCCTCGACTACCAGCTGTGGTCGACTACTTTGACTTGCCTATGCGGCTCGACTTGGCTGGGCTCAGCCCGAGTTTGGCCGCCGCCTTGTGGCAAATGGCAAAATGATTGCTTTTTATGACCTCATAAAATTAGATACAAATCGTTTTGTCGACATTTATCTTTTGCTGTGTGCACGACTGCGACAGCAACTGCGGCAGTCCCTGTGCCAGCAGCAAACGGGTCGTACGAGTGTACGAGTATCTCCTGCCATCTTCATTTCGTGTATCTTGTGCATTCCTCCAACTGATGTTGCCTCGTCCGACACCCTACATCGCCCTACCGACCTCGTCCTCTCCTCGTTCTGTTTGCTCTTCATTTCACTTTCTTTGTGGGTATGCGAGTCTTTTGTTTGAATTTTATTGAATGTACATACGGGTATGGGTGCGTCGAGTGCGCCCGGGCGACGGGTCCTAAATTTAATGTGCTAAATGGTAAATAAAAAGTGTGCCAAATGTTTGATTATTTTTTTATGGTTCCTCGCACGTCTATTGTACTCTATATTTGGGGCCAACTGCCTCAGTAAAAAATTAAGAGTTCTGTTTTTTCATTTTTATGAAGTTGAAATATTAGACGGATTCTGTGAGGCGACCTTCGACAATAACTAAATGCATAAGTGGTAATAAATGCACCACAAGCTCCTGTAAGCCCGTCATTTTACCACCATTACTACCATAAGCATAAATTATTACTTTCTTAGGCAGCTTAAAAATTATCCAAAGTCATAAAGCTAAAAACGCCCTTACCTTTATTGTGTACCCAGCAGAATTCTCATACTACTGAAATTTTAATAGAAATATTCACTTATTAATTTTAACAAGAACATTACAAAGCTGTAGCTGGCAAGTGAGTACCCTGATTTCAATATAATATGTTATATTGAAATACAGATAAATTTAAAAAGTCGCACATATAAATTTCTTTATTTGTGAACTTGCCTATTAACATAGTAAATTGACTGAATTACACTGTACGATTGATTGCTACATTAAATTTGCACTTTCTTTATTGCTTATTAATGTGATTGTGAAAAACTTCTGATGGGTAGAAAGTTATTTTACTTATTAATAATTCGATATGGAGGCTCCACAGTAAAAGTAAACAATCTGTAAAAAGGCAAGGTATTCAGTGTCTTGTAAAGATAGCAGAAGAGACTAATTGATTTTCCATAGTTCATTTGGCAGGCATCAAACCATAATAAAACTTTACATAATTCCTACTTCAAACCAAATAATCGAAGAATTTATTCTGCTTTCTGCAAGAATTAATAAAAGAGAAATATGGTCCAATCGATTTAGAACTTTATTCCAGCTAAATATAAAGATCTCTTTATAATACATATTTTCAAAAATTATTTACTACCAGAATTAATTGAAAGTGAATTTTCTAAGGTTCACAACGCAAGAAGGATACCTTTAATTTATTTCATTTAGAGTTTTTGTTTTTTTTTTTTTGTTTCTCGATGAAAAAAAAAATAAATAAATAAGCCGAAAACACGAAGCGAAGTCTAATATCAGAGACAGAGTAAAGGGACTGAC
Organism: Colocasiomyia kotana; assembly: GCA_037040085.1. Classification (NCBI taxonomy): domain Eukaryota; kingdom Metazoa; phylum Arthropoda; class Insecta; order Diptera; family Drosophilidae; genus Colocasiomyia; species Colocasiomyia kotana. Next base: position 188,223 of record JBANCW010000001.1, on the reverse strand, counting down.
CGAGGAGGGCATATCGTACAAATAATAATAATAAACCGAAGCTTGAATTCGATGCAGACACAGGCGGATATTTTTTGACGTTGCCAAAGAAGACATGCTGAGCGTCCCAAATGCTGGCTGGCTGGCTGGCTAGAGAGGCGTAAATGCTTTCGAGGCGAAATCGTTTCGACACTGCCAAAGTGGTATGTGAAGGCAAGAGGTAAGAGCAGTCATCGCAGTCGCAGTCGCAGTCGCATCAAATGGTGGCAACGGCAACTGCCGACTGGTTAAAAAGGGAGCTCTGACTCAGCTGGAGGGCAGGCAGCCATATTTATAATATGCAAGGACCAGCAGCACCATCCTTATCCACATCCACATCCACATCCACATCCATGTGCGCTCAAGTGAAAGGTGGCATCAACAACCAGTGGTTGCAGCAGAGTCAACACAGTCGAAAAATCAAACGGGGAACTTTAATTTTTTTTTTTATATTCATGAAAAAAATAAAGAAATTATGCTTTCAGTTGGTTGTTGGCTTGCAATTTTTCGTTGTTATTATTTTTTTGTTGTTATTATTTTTTTGTTCTTTTCATTATTTTATTATTTTTCTCCTGCCGCCGCCTGTTAAACGTGTCACAACTTTAATTTCCGTTGCCGTGCACCCTTTTGAGCTGCCCGCCGCAGGACTTCCTTCATGGCAGGCAGCATGGAAAAAACAGTATACGTGTTTCTGTTTGAGCATGTGTATGTGTGTTGTATTCTCATAAGCAAAAATCCATACACACACTTGCTTGTTGGTGGCTGCTGCATGTTCACTTTGTATGTAAATCATACCAGCAGAGCTCGGGAGGACAACAGCAGCGACAGCAACGGCAACGGCAACGGCAACAGCAAGAAGACAACAATGCTGCAGGACGAGAGCTCGCACCAACAGGATGCGGAATGCGCTGTAGGTGGTCAACGGTACGCGACCGCAGAGGGCGCAGTAAAAGCTTTTTGTGTCAACGCCATCAACGCTGAAATCAATTCAACCGCTGCCGCTGCCGCTGCCGCTGCTGCTGGTGCTGCCGCTGAGCTGTGGCAAGCAGAGTCTTGTCTGTTATTGTCGTTGCTGATGGCTGCTGCTTAAAGTTGGGGCACACTAGAGGTAATGGAATGCTGTGTTGCCCTGTCGTTGTTTGGTGGTTGCTGACTTGCTCTCAGGCCCAACTCACACCAAGCATGCAAAGTTTCACCTACGTTTGGCTGCACAGCAGGACCTTCGCAGTGCTATCAGAAAGTGTCAATAGCAAAACTGCGCATGAATGGTGAAATATTTTATTAAAACTGAAGCTAAAATGGCGTGGTCGACGTTGGCAGGCAACTTAAAGGGGTCGAGACAGAGCAGAATGCTTCAGTCAACTGATTAAATCTATTGAAATATAATAATCTGATCTAGATCATCTAAGAGGAAATCTGAAACTTATGAAAACTTCAAAATATACAAAGTAGTAAAGATCAAAATACAGCATTGGCACGAGTAGCCAAATTAAAAACGCTTTAAAAGCAAAACAAGTATTGCCTGCTCTTTGCTCTCCCCTTGAAATTTACTGGAAAATAATTTATTTCACACAAATATGAGAAAAGTATAAACAACTGCAGGCAATGCAAATTGCTGAAAACCATTTAAAGTTTAAATGACATTTGGCGTAACGATGTAATAATTCATTTGCATTTGTCTCTCTCTCTCTCCTCTTTTTCTCTCTCGGTGAATCTGCCTTCCCTCTCGGCTCTTTGTCAATAACTGGCATGCCAATTTCAATTATTTAATCAATATTATTAATTTTCGTATCATATTTTGTCACAGGCAATAAATGCAAAATTTGTACAACAATCAGGCAGACATACGAGTAAAATGCATTCAATTTGAATAACATGTGCTTGTGCATGTGTGGGGAGGGGGGGCCGTTGCATATCGCACGCAGGAATACCCTGCATTCACTGAAGGCCACCACCACCACCACCACCACTACCACTAGCATTACACGCATACAAACACAATAACATTCATGTGTTCACACATTCGCACATTGGTCATTCGCCAATTGTATTGTGGCTACGCTGCTAGTATGTATGGCTGAATGGAAATGGATGGACAGCTGGTTGTTGTATGTTGTCCTTGCCCTCCGTCCGGGTTGTTTCGCTAGTGCTAGCCTCACCGCCTCGTCGCATGCACATTTCATTAGCATTTTGTGCATCGCCTGCAAATTCATTTGTCATTTACCCACAGCTCAAGCCTCCCACAGTCCACCACAGTTGTTGGTGGCATAGTGTAAATTCCTCATGACGTTGGCTTTGTCAATTGGCCCCATGTGAAATTAGCCACTTAGCGTAGCAAACGGGCTTTGAATTGTGTTTCGGTCTCGATGCCATTAGCAACAATTAGTCTCGCAGACGGCGCTGAATGCAAACTTTTGTTTCAAAATGAAAACCCGCCAATGAAAAGCTGAACTTTCATTAAAAAATAACCTTATCACGGCCAGTTTGCTTGCTGCTTGTTTCGTTTTTAATCAAATTGTCAATCGCTGTCTGTTGTTTGTTGTCTGCTGTGTCCTTTTCCCGCTCGACCGCCTCCTGTTTGCCGCCTGCTGCCATTGCTTGCGCTCTTCTTATTTATGGCCAATAAACTTCAAACGTTGCACAGGAATTTTTTCATTTACCAGTATTGCAGGACTGGCAGTTTGCTGGCTAGTCTGTTACTTGCACAGCTGCTGTTGGCCATTGTCACAACTGCTACCGAACCTCACTGAGGACAGTTTGAATTTAATTTTGTGTAAATTGCAATATAAAACGGAGTACACAGGGAGACACACAACAAACATTCTAAAAGTTATTGCAAACATCTACAAATTCAAATATCGTTGTAGTAGTTAAGACATGTCCATGGGCTGTGCATTCTTTTCCGTTCGGAATTTATGCAAATTTCATGGAAGAAATGCATTTAATCGACAACTAGTTGAAATATTTTTCATTAGTTTACTTTTGCGAAAGCGGCCTCACTTTACAATTTTGTACTGTAAAAATCTTTTTCAGCTTTTCCAATGTATCAAAATTTGTTTAAATGAGTCAAATGAATATGAAATATAATAGAAGAGATTTATTTTGCTGTAACAAAATACTAATTGACTTAAAAGTATCTAAACTCATGAGTTCACAATCAAATTGCTGCTTTAATGACGTTTGTATTTATGTTAAAGGAATTCAATAATAATATATATAATAATATTTCAAGGCATATACTAGTTATACAATATACGTTGAAAGTCTGTCAACCATTTAGAGGGTCTGAATTGAATGAAAAGTCTTGGTAAATAATTGATATTCACTTGAGGCGACTAGAGTCGAATGATGAATTAATGATGAATTAACGAATTAGATGATTATTATATAATAATGATAAAATATGAATTATAATTAAGCAAGTTTGCTTTATTGAAAATTAGATCGATTGAACGTCGATATTTATCGATATTTGGACATACCTGGATTGATTCGGCTATTTATGATGACCAATATGCCCACTTTATGGGGTTTGAGATGCGTTTTTAGCATAATAAATCGGGTTACTAAATTTTAATCCTGTCAAAAAAGGGTAAATTATCTTTATCTTAATATATGTAACAAGCAGAATGAGTCGAGGCAGAACCCATAAAGTGTATGTATTCTATTTATCACAAGCAAAGTCGATCTAGCCATGCCCATCTGCTTCGCCTCGATCTCAGAGACCAAAGGACCAAGACACCAAACATTATACATATGTTTTTATTATTATTTTTTTTTTTACCAATGGACAATTTCATTTCAAACCTTTTATATGTCCTCCAAGCCTCCGCAATTGTCAAGCCCATATTTATTTTGAATGCCTATAATTCGAAGACTGTTAGAGATATAGCAAGGCAATGAAGCAGCAATTTTTATCACGTAGACTTCTGGTGTAATGCCAAAGTTAACCCTATTTACAAATATTTACCATGCCCGCCCGTTTCTCAGCAATTAATACAACCCATAAAAATTACGTTTTTATGCATTTTTTGAAAACAATCGATAGATTAGCATCAAACATGACTCTGCCTATGTTGGCATTTAAAATGTCGTCCTTCAACTTTGACACCCACGCAATACGTTTTGCTGAATACCAACCTCACCTTTATTCCTACACATACCAATTTCGATATTTAGACGTCTTGTAAGGCATTGAAACTACCGATCATACATGATTTATAATACTCCACCCTCACCCTAGCAATAATAATACAGTTTACAACCGCCTTTCTTCCGACACCTTTCAGCTCAAAGCATGATAATCTGTGCTGACAAATTCCATGTTTTGAGTCAAATTCGATGACTGGACTGCGCCATATAGGAAACTAAATATTATACATAGTACATATATATGTATATATAAATAATTTTCCATACAAATTGTATCCATGGTGCAGTTGTGCTCGCCCGACTTCAGTTTTCCTACTTGTGAGGTATGTAAATGATTGTTTAAAAAATACAAAATCTTTAATAGATAGGAATCATAGAATTAACTGTACTTTTTTCGCTTAGCTTTGGAACTATTTCTTTAATTCTGGATTAATTGGGCTCGTACTCCTGCAATCGCATTATTAAAGCATTGTAATGGATTGTGTAATTATTGATTAAGGATTGTAATGGCGGAAGGTTAGATTTGGTGTTTTGATCTCAGCACATTTCTTGAATTTCGAACTAAAACAGTGACGAGTTACTAAATGAAGTCAACGATGATGCATTACTGGATCGTGTTATAATATATGATCAAACATGTGTTAACGGATATAGCGTCGAAACTAAGACTCAATCGACCGAAAAAGGCTCGGCAAGTCCGTTCGAACGTGAATGTTAGCTCACTGTGTTCTTGCATTTTAATGGCATAAGCAGCCAATAATTGGAGAAAAACGCCCGGATTCGTGGTAAACTCTGAAAGGACTTGCACAATTTTCTTCGCCAAAAACGACACTATAATATCTACGTCTGATTATTGCCAATTACTACAAAACAGGAAAGCCTAAAGGACCCTCGTTTTACAGACAAAGATGCCATTAAAAGTGTATGGCTGCAAGAACTTAAGACTGTCCCGAAGAAAGAGTTTGAAAAGGATTAAAGGAAGCGCTGACACAAGTGCATAATATCCAATTGGGACACCAATTATATGTACTTGTAAATTTCTGCTTGATTTCAAATACACATTTATAAACGCATATGAAAATTAAGTTGATCCATTATGTAACATTACTGCTGATCTCCGTTTAAGTCTTTTGAGTCAAAGTACATGTGGAAAATAGAGCTTTCATTCGCCTGGAAAAGCCTGTTCTGCATTAACATACATATCTTGCACATATGATAATTGCATAACATTACTACATGCATGGAGTGGCTTCTCGGAATGCCATTACAGTTAACGTTGAATCAAGGCCACAGTAATTGGGAAACAGCACTTAGAAACGAAACACATGCAAGCCAAATGGAAGCAAGAGCGTCTTTTCGCATTGAATATATAAAATATTTAATCTCTTTTCGAATTGCGTACCAACGTCAAGCCAGATAGAAGGTAATAAAAATTATCATAGAACTAATAAGCATGAAATCTACTATCCTGAGACGGAGAGACGGAGAACCACAGAGAACTCGACCTTGTTACACTTCAGTGAAACCGCAGCACGCACGGGACGTTCTAACTTGTGCTGTCTGTGGGCGTTGAGGCAGTCAGCGCGGTCGGCCGCCCTGTGAAAATATTGTCTGCACTTTTGCCGTAGCCTTGACATTGTGCATAATGAGGCGTAATGCAGTTCACTGCGACAGACAGCGATTGCATAACACTGCGGGAAATTTAGACTCGAACGCACGTAGCAAAATCGGCGTCAATGTCGTCGTCAGTAAGCGACCTGCGTGTGTCCTTGCCGGCAGGATCTGCTGTGAAAGTGTAGCTAATCTTGTATGCACTGCTTACCTAGTTGTTTGCCTTTTGCATTCGACCTCAAGAAGCAAATCTTAGTCGGATCAGGGTCGCCCAATGTTTTGGCTATTCAAATGAGTTAACAATAAAAATAACAAACAACTACGCCCACTGCGCCTCGAACAATGCAACTTTCTCTTTCCATTGCACCCTGCAAACGAAGTCAGTGCCACACTCCTTTTGTTGACAGTTCAGATGCTGAGTGTAGGTCCTTGCACGCGACTGCCTGCCACCGCCTTGCACTTTCACTTGGCCGCCGGCGTGCACAACTCAAAGAAGTTGAGTTGAGTTGTGCGAATTTTGTTGTTGCGGCTTTTGTTTTTATTCGAGAAACAGGTTTCCAGCCCGGGCCAGTCCACTTATCAGACTGCAGTTCCGGCTTGCATTGCAATTTTTTTGATTCTTTGTGCACGCCTGACAAATTTGTGCTTGGCCACCAGTGCCTGACGTTCAGCATCCATAGTCCGCTGGCATCTAAGGCAGCAACGAAGATAGATTGTGTGTGAAAATCCTTTCAAATGATTTGTTTACCAACAGACTGGCTGCCCGCCGCTCTTCGGCGCACGTCTGTCTACCGACGCTCGCCTGCTGTTATCCAACTGGCAGCTGTTGCATTTTCCACGCATTTATCAGCCGGTGCCTGCCAATGTCCACGTCGACATCCACATCCACAACTACGTCTACATACATGTCCATATCCATGTGCTCCTCGTCAGCTGTGGACACATATTTCAATGTTCGTGACTTGATTTCTGCCCAGTTTTCTGCTGCTCTCCGTGCACCCGCCGTCTGTCCGCACTTCATGCTGGCCCCTTGCGAGTTGAACATTTTATTTATTTCGTTTTTATTTTATGCGATTTAATTTTTATTATACAAGCTCGCTTTTTCTCTGCGCTGCTGCTACTCCTCAATCGGACACGTTCGCCGCAGTTTATCGACAAACACTTTATGTGAATCGACTGCACGGAACAACTTGGAGCTGTTCGTAGTCATGAGACATATATAGTAGCTGCCAGCATAAGCAGTGCCTTAGTGAAGGGGGTATTAAATAGGATGGGGCAAAATGTTGGCCTAGATTTCTTTGCGATAAGTCCAATTATTCCAATCATATTATGAAGTCTGTTGAACAATTCTAAAATCCTAAGATGAAAGCTAATGAAATCAATCATGTAGCTCCCATGAAGCACATTTTCTCTAGAGTTTCTGCATTTTCTGTTTTTCTTCAAGCTTAAAAACACCCCTGACCCCAACTGACCAAATTGACTTTGTTTTTGTATGTGTTCTTCGAGTTTTGTTTATGTGCAGAGTGAGAAAGAAGCTTTCGACGGCTGCTTCAGCCATCATCCAACCATCCCGGCATCCAACCGCATTTAGCCACTACTGAAGCTGCTTCAGGTTCTCGGCTCTGCCGTTAGCTTTTTCGCATGCTGCCCGTGTCGATGGTTGCTTTCTTGTATGTTCTTCCTATTTTGCCAGACTAGTTTTGTTCGTTGTCCATGGATAAAGCTGCAACTGTTTCTGCCTGCACTTCATTTTTGGTCAGCCAACTAAGCAGGCCATCGTTGGGTGCTAAACTTGTCCGCACTTTATTACGTTGCTTGTCTGTGCACTGGTACTGGCACTGGCACTGGCACTGGCCTGGCACTGGCCTGGTACTGGCCTGGCACTGGCCTGGCACTGGCACTGGCTCTAGTCAAAAGGTTCAATCAACAACTGTTCCAAATGCACTTGAGTGCCTCGCGTAGCCCACCTGTCGAATGCTGCTTACTTATTAAACGGTGTCCAGCTCTTGGAGCCGTCTGCTGCGATAGCTTGCCCTAATCGCGGGTGTCGCTCCGCGTTCAGTTTTGTATCTGCAGCCACATTAGCACCGCTGTGGCAGTTTTGTTCGCCTTTAAGTGGCCACATCGCACATAGCTCATAATGCAACCCCGATGAGGACATGCCGCAGTGCCAATCTCCAATTCATTTACATTTTTATTCACGCAGATTACCAATATCGGCATGTCATCTGCTTTGCGGCCGCACGGCTTATGTTAAGAGGCAGCACAGCTCTGTTCAGTGTCGGGCCAGCTGGCAATGCTCCACAGAGACACACATAATCGCACTGCCTGCTTCAGCGTCTCCACCTTGCACGTTGGCCAGGCAAACTGTTGTAGTGTCGTAAATTTTTATCGCACGTCTACAAGAAATTGAACGCGTGCACATTCCGCATAGACTCGGCTCATCCTCGGACTGGGCACATTATGCGACTGTCGAACAATGGGTGGCATTTAAGAAATTTTAAACAATATACGGCAGCCTGGTAAGACTATGAGCTCTTCCAGCAGAAGGCCGATACAAAAACTGTACTTTATTTCAAGCTCTCTTGGCACTGCTCTGCTATGATCTTCTTTCGCGTGTTAATACAAAACTGATACTTAAAGACTTATTCAGCTTCAATCATCATCAAGTTCTATACTCTATACAGAAAGAGCTTCTCTTGAAAACCGCATAATATACAGATGGTGAAAATCTGGTGAAATCAAACTTGCACGATTGGGCATTATTTTTTAATGTAAAATTAAAAGTTAAGATTAGACGGAAAAGTACCCTCTATTAATAAAACCTCCATAAACTTGATTATTATTTCTTTCTCTCTTATTAATATTGTTTCAGACCACTGTGCACTACACACAGTTCCGAATGCCGTCCGTCTGCCCATCTGCGCATTTGGCAGCGACTACAACGCGTACATCTGTCTGTCTATTTGCTGGCTGGCAGGAGACTGCCTTGCCTTGCTGCCAGCAGCGTCTTGCAATTGACTTGCGCCTGTTTGATTGCATTCGAATCTCGCACCTTTGAGCTGCTTGAGCTGCTTGAGCTGCTTGAGCTGCTGAGCTGCCTACTTTGGCTGGCACGACCAACTCGGCAAGGCAGCCAGCCAGCTGCCAGCTAGCAACTCTTGCGGTCGGAGTGGCTATTTGTGCATTCGTATCTGTATCTGTATTTTCACTTGTATCTGTGTCCGTGTCCGTGTTCGTCTCCGTGCCTGTGACTATGGCTGTGTCTGCGAATGTGGCTGTGCCATTTCGTAAGAATAAAGATGTTAAACGTTTTGCTGATTCGTGTTTTATGAACTCAATTTCAATTTATAATCTCTGTTGCCACTCACTGGATCGACTTTGAGTTACCCGTTTTTAGTGCTAGTTGCTGCTCTGTGCTGTACTATTCAGACAGCTGAGGCTAGTTTCGAGTTTCGAGGCGTTTTTGCCCTTTTGCGTTATCTGCGGTATACGAACGGTCATAGTACATGCGTTACACAGCTAGTGCTCAGCGCATTGCTATCCCTTTCGGCTAGAATGATCGCAGTAGGCTGGCTGGCTACGCCTGCTATTGGCCAACATAACGAGCATCCAGTGTGCTTGTCTCTCTGTCCGTCAGTGAGTGAGTCCGTCTGCTAACTGCTGTCTGACGTCTGTCGGTCTCCCCGGCTGCTTGTCTAACTGTGAGTTACTTAGTTAGTTGCTTCTCGCTTTCGCATTGTGGCGCATTGTCAAGTCTGCAATTTTAATGCTGACAGAAATCTGATATAGGCGACTACAGGAATGCTGTATGCGCATTTAAGGCATTCGAAATATAGACAGTGTATATCCACGGCCATGTGATTTACTTGCTTAGATGTGCGAATGCAATTAAGTCTTAACGTCTTGTTACCTGAAATGAAACAGAAGTTATACAAGGGAAATTAGTTCAACTCTTTATATAATGCGAGAAATTTGCTCTAATAATAGAACTTAAAGTATATCATGCGATGATTAGTCAGTTCTCTCTCATCTCTCAAATGGACTAGTACTACACTACACACCCTCTTTTCTTAGTGGGTCTGACTGTCTGTGTTCTACACATTTCACATCGCCATGCAGAGAAATAGTAGCCATTGAAAATCATATTTCACAGACAAAATCATTTCAATTAAGTGCTACATGTAATATTTGTTGGCGCCAAATACTCTTGGGGCCTCGGGGACCAGCCACTTACAATGTGCTGCAAGTCGAGTCAACCCAAAGGGGGCTGGAAATACTATGATGGTCGTCTACTCGTTCTTGATTTCTGAGAAAGACGACACACTTAAAGATCTAATTTCCCCACAAGCTGTTTGTAATATCCTGTCAGCTGAACAAGCAAACTCAAGGCAGTTGTGTTAGTACATCTAACGAGTATGCGGATGTGTGCGTGTGTGTGTGTGTGCGTGTGTGTACGAATATAACTTTGGCTTGATAGTTGTATGTGAATAACAGGAATATCATCGCTAAGTAGAAAAAGCAGTCTTGGCTTCTGTCAAAATGAAATTCAAACTTAATATTAAACACACACAAGGACGTAGCTTACACACACACAAACACACACACGCACACACACATAGCTATGTTGAGTAGGGCGCATGAGTTAATAGGCGTGGCCACGGCTTGCAGGCTCTGATTACTGCTGCATACTTTAGGGGTGGCTCTGCCGGCTAATATTGATGCTCTGATGCTGACGACGTTGACAGTTACATTGATTTATAGCATTCACATTGTTGCGGCCTGCACTGCGGTCATGCTGTGTCCTTTGTGCCCTTATTTTTTTTCCAAATGGCATCGAAATCTTGTTCATCAACCGCCATGATGATGAGCCGCCCAAAATGCAACCCAACTCAATGCCATGCAACCCTTTCTCTATTGGTTTTTCTATAGTTTTCTTTTATTCTCGCTCTCCAGCTCATTCACAATTAATGCACATTATTCACATGTCCATTGGTGCAATCAATTCCACAGCCCTTGGTGTACAATTAGTTAATTGAGCACTCGTTGGCTTACGCTAGTCCATGGCCGTGGGGAGTAGCACTTTGCTGCCTTAATCGCATAGAGCTGCAGTCATTTGGGTGCATGCGTGTTTCCAGACAGGCAAACAGACAAACAGGCAAACTAACAGACGGACTGACAGATGGAAGGATGAACGGATGGGCGCTATTTCAGAGTTTGGTGGCTCTTTCGCTGCAACAACTCAAAACCGTTAAAAAGTTCTCCATTCTCAGGGGCACTGCCATGACGTTGATGAACACATCTCTTCCTCAATCTTGCCCCCCATTTCCGTCGGCATTCCGTGTCGCTGTAGCTCGCAAGGAAGCTCAACACGCAATGCACACACTGATCAACCAGGCAACAAGCAATCAACTGACCAATGCCCAGAGGCAAAAAGCAAACGGGAACGCGGACAGTCTCCACGTCATGTCGAATGCGGTAAATGCAGCACATCCGATGCTGCTGATGGTTCAAGAAGGAGGCAGAAAGTAACAGCCAAGCGGAGTCGCGGCAGTGTGTGCGTGGGCCAGCGCTATCCTAGAACGAGAGGCCGGTGAGCGAAGGGCGCGCAGGCAGGCAGCTACGGGAACAACAACAGTGTGAAAGCGTATAATGAATTATTAGCCTCCGATAAAAGTGCATGTCGACGTTCTCTTCTGTGTACTTTTTATTATTTGCAGCTTTTTTCGATTTTGTTATTGTTGTTCGCAAGCTGTAAATTCAACTTTAAAACTTAAATGCCAAGCGCTTTTTCCATAAGTTGCTGTCACATGTCGAGGTAATCGGGTAACTGTTTCCAACCGTTTTCAACTGAGAACTGTCAATCTATCAAGGAATAGGTCAGTCGATCTATTGCTATTTAATAGTCCGAAAACACGCTTCAACCTTTCGGACATCAATGTAGTATCGCATACAATTGGAAGACTGGGTTACGCTTTCTTGAAGAAGATTCATCGGTTTTCTGTCTGTTTTTCTTTATAATTTACAATTAGTATACAAATTTCAAATGCTAGATGTACGTTTATACGTGAACATTCCAGAGTAACATTTTTATTGATTTTTGATTTATAAGTCGATAAGTTGATATCGAGCAGCTAACTAATTTCCGACCTAAGCGCGTTTAACAATGTTTTGAGAAAATGTTGATTTCCATGAAATCATGAAATTATTTTAAGCTTGGCTTATTACATTTTTGATCATACTATTTATACTGAATAACTGAAACTGCACTCTAACCAATGCTAATGCTGCTTACTATATATGTTAAATCTGTAACCAGAACCACAAGCCTCGTAATTCGAAGGAGATTCGCGCGGTGACTTCGAAACTCTCGGTAAATTTGGTTCAGGTTCATGAAGTAGTTCGTTTTCGGAATTTCGAACATTTAAAGGTGCCGCAAATCCCACTTTCATGTACGCATACTTATTTATTGAGGTTGGAGAAAAACATTCCGACTCCGAATCAGTTTATAACCTTACTCATGGAAATTCTTATGAGTATAATTAAGCTAAGGCATCCTCTACAACAGTTTTTACCACTGCTCCAATTCAGAGCAAGATCCGGAGCCTCTGGAATACTGGAATACTCAGCGTTCAACACAAGCAGACATCGCATATAGGGTAGAGACCAACGCACAACCCTGGCAGGCTTATGTCTGACCCGCGGCAATTCAATAAAGTTCCTAAAACAAACCAAATGGTTACAGAGGTAAACTGGCAATACTACGAGTTCGGGGGCTTTTGTACATTGTGGAGCTCAGCTCTAATTTGAAGATTGGCAGATTCACCACTTATATAACCGTATCGTATGTGTGTATGTGTAACTATTTTTAGTCTTTCAAAATGTTCATCAATTATCTAGAAGCAATGCTGGATAATTGAAAGTCAATAAATATCCCTCAAAGACACTATACAGAGTGACAATTAGCGACTTAAATTAAAATTTTAGTTTTACCACATCGTGCGCCGCACTCTTTCCTCCAACTTCATAACAGTTTGGAGCTCCCCGGGCTTAACACGCGCCGATAATTGCAGCAATTGCGCTCATTTCTCTGTCATAAATATGTATGGGAGCGATAAATTTGAGACTGAAAAATGAGCAAATCATGCATATTTGCCACAATAGTAAATCACCTTCACACCCGGCAGACACACACACACGCACACACATACGCACATATATGTGCATATAGGACACCTCCAGTGAACTCGTAGCAGCTTGCACATCGGCAATTTTCTAACAGCGTCCGTCGTTAAAAGCATAAACGATGCCCAAGCCCCAAGGTCACATCGTTTGTGCTAGAAAACGATGTTAATAAATTACGTGTAAAACAACGTGTGAACTAACATAAATAATTTCCTTAATCCACTGCTCATACACGCTCCCTCACACGCCACACATACACACACACAAACACACACACACACACACACACACACTAGTACACCTGACCAGTTAAGCTAGTGGGCTAGAAGAAAGAATAGCGTACTATAGTACTACGTGCACAACAATCGATTAAGCGTAGATAAAAATCAATTTGCAGCAATAATAAATTGCTCAACTACCAGGCGTGCGGCAGTCTGGAAGTTGGCCAGACGACCAGGCAGCCAAGCAGCCAAACAGCCAGGGAATTGATGCCTCTCGAACCACATAAGCCAAAAAAAATTAAAAGAAAAAAAATTATAGTGCGCAGGTCCGCCTGCCGCTCGGACAGCCCCATAAGCCACAAGAGTTGCCCCGCCTCCATGCAACAGATGCAGTGGCTGCATCCATCCGGCTTGAGTTTAGCTTGCGTCCCGCATCGCGAGCTCAGCGGAGCGGCTTGAACAAATTGCCCGCCAGGCTTAAGAAACAAAATGGCAATGAACTGAGAAAGGAGCTTGCGCGAGTCTGGCGCAGAACAAAAATGTACAAACATTGTAATCATGGGTTAAATATCGCCAGGCCGCAGCATGCGGACCAAAGGCCAGGTCGACCGACGGCCAGTGGTCAGTGCGCATGCGCAATGTGCTTTTCAAATCGTAAATCGCAATCGAGGGGCTGCGGCAGAATGTAACGATGGAGAGGAGCAGCACTGCCAGTCAATGCCAGCTGGCAGGCACGTCAGACGCTCGTTGTGCCCCGGTATCTGCTGTCAGAAATCTGCTACGCTGAGTTCATGGACTAATCACCGCGGGCAAGCACTTGCGTCCGCCGAATCACGATTCACAACTTAATCCAAAGCCAGTACGACGTGGGCGCAGCCAGCCCATGCCGTCCGTTGGCGTCATTCTGTCGTTTTTTGTTTCGCATTTCGCGACTGGCTAGCTGGCTGCCTGCTTACCGCCCTCCCGCACAATTGCCAATTGGAAGTTGCAGCTGATTAATCGCAATAAATGAATTCATTTCGGCCAAATGCGTTCAGAGCCTAGCCATGTCGACTTCTAATTGAAGTGTTTCGCCTGTTGGGCCCGAAGCGACGCGTTTCGACAAAACAGTGAAGTGTGAATGGAGGGGGCGAAGCGGCCAAAGCAGCCAAGTAATTTATGTCCGCAAACGCTAAGTGATGCTGCTTCAATGTAAGGCTTTGCATACGCACTCGATTAGAAGTACACTAAGGTTTTCCGAGTGGAAACTCATTCAGTCATTCTGTTTTCATCAAATTAGTCTGATGTTTGCTGCGAACTGCTATGAAAAGTGGTTGATATTAGAGCACAATATAGCGACCATGACATGCGCGACTTTCGCTGCTGTCGCTGCTGGCGCCTCGCTTGCCAGCCATAAAATTAAATGCATTTCACTGTAGCCGGAAATAAAATTGTGCAATGCAACAACAGCAGCGAAAGAATTTGTAGTATGTAACGCCTGAGATGAAATGAGTAGAAAAAAAAAAAAAAAAAAAAACGAAAAATAGGAAACAAGGAAAGGCAGCCAACAACAAACATTTTTAAACATGGCGCGAACATAATGTCCTGTGTCCTTGCCTGCTTGTCAGTCTGGCCATGCGCCTGTCTAGCTGTCTTTCCGTCCGTCTATCTTGCTGTTCATTGGTTTTGTTTGCAATTTCTTTTTTTGCGTGGCTGTGCGATTTTTCCTTGCTATTGTTGTTGCTATTGCTGTGAAAAATCGAACATTGATTTATGGCGTGTGCTGGGCTGAAAACAAAAACTCTGCCGTGCTCCAGAGAGGGAGAGCAAGCAGGCAGGCGGGCTGGCAGGCAGGCAGAACAACATTGGCCTGACAACGACAACACCGCTGATGAAGCTGATGAGTTCGAACCGTTTTTTATATGTGAAAAGGGCATGCTGGTGTAGGTAATGTGTGTAATGCTGCGCTGCCTCTGTAACTGTTACTGCCAAGTAATACACACACGCACACAAGCACATAGTGTATGTGTAACGCATACGTTGGGCTCGATTATTATTTGTTGTAGAGACGGGAAAGTATCTGCACAAAAGCCACCCATCATCGGCATCGTTGTTGACCTCAGCGCATTTTGCATTCATTGTCGCTGCATTTTTGTCACTGCAGCACAACAACAAAAGCCGTAGCCGCACATAAAAACGCAATACAACAGAAAACAAAATTCTGTAAAATTTACAAATGCCATTCGTAGTGAATAAATTTAAAAAACAGCAGCTACAAGAACAAAAACAAAATAACGCGTGTCACATGTCGATTTTCAATTGTTCGCAAATTAATAAAAATGTTTGCAAAAAAGAAAAAAAAAAATTGTAATTTGTTGGTGGTAGATAGCTAGAACTAAAAAAAAAAACAACAAATAAGAGTGTTTTAGTCGGGTATGCCTGACTATGAAAAGCCCCGCTATAATGTTGCAGTTGCTCGAAGAATCCGTTTTCGTTTGCTTTGCGGCTGCTGGGTGGGTGGGGGTGCTGATGCGAGAACTGTGAGTCGCTGAAGTTCAATTTTCTTAACCCCAATTGGATTTGAATCAAAGTTATATACCGACTTCTGCTAAATTAGAATATAATGATAGAAAATGTGGGAGTTACAAAAAAAATGCATTATGTAGCAGATGGGTAGTGGGCGTGGCATTTTTAAATGTGTTACGTTATACTAGACATTTATTTATATATATTTTATTTATATATATTTTATTTATATATATTTTATTTATATATATTTTTTTATATATATTCATCGCAAGAGCTCAAATAAACGCTGAAATATAAGAGTTTCGCAACGCGACGCGCCCGTGGAGGTGGGGGAGCAGATATCCAAAATGCAGAATAAGCCCTTACTACCTTGACACCAACAAGCTACATATATATAGTCCGCCTTGTGCCTCTATCCCCTATAATCTTAGAGATCGCGGCGGACAGACAGACAGATATCGTCCATTCGACTTGACTCCTTAAGCTGATCAAGAACACTAAGCATATATATTCCTGCCTGTCTGTCTGCCTCTCCTCCTTCTGCCTACTACATACACTTGCATAAGTCCAATGGACCCTCGACCAGCAGCTGCACGGGCTGAAAACTTGTAACTGTTTGCGGTTGCATTGTTAAGAGTTCTCTCATTGTTGCTGGTGTCACTGTAGTTGCAATGCATCGAGCCAGAGCTCAAAACGTGAGCCGCAATTGTTTAAAAACAGACATTTTCGTAACAATTTAAATTAAAGTGTGAATTTATTTGCTTGGTAAAAAATAAAAGAACTAAACAATGAGATACAAAATAAAATAATATTGGCTCTATTCTATAGAAGCCACAAATACTGTAACAATTGATGCCATATTATTAATTTATCTAATATTAGCGGATTTTCTCAAGCCTATAGTTGACCATCGCTGGTATTCCCGTTACCTATTTTACATACGAAGTTATATGAAGCAAGCTACAAATCAGAACCTCGAAACGACTGACTGATCGAAAATGGAACAAACAATAACAATATTATAATAAATGCGGCTTGCTTCAAGTTTCGGGACAGACAATTGAAATGCAAATCAAGTTTTTTCTCGTTAATGGCAACAAAGACAACAAGTAGATTGTTTGCTTGTAAAAAATTATTTAATTTGTTAAAGTGCTGATTGATAAACACAATTCAACTTTAATATTAATAGCTTATATGAAAATAAAAAACACACTGCAAAAAACTCGGGTCAAGTCTTAAGATCCAAGTTATAATAGAGTAGCTTAAATACGACGGCTGTGTGACTGGAAAGTATTCAATGCCCTTTTTGCACTGGTTTTTCAAGTTATGCATAAGCCTTGTACGTAACAATTGTAAAAAGATATTGCCCAAAAAAAAAAAAAAAAAAAAAAAAAATGAAGCCACAACATAAATATGATTTGCAGCAAGCTGTTTTGACTACATTTCGACACATTGTCACCAAATGAAAATAAGCAAGTTTAAGCAATGAAAACTTTTGTAGTCCGAGTTTTTGGCAGCTGCTGCTGCTGCTGCAGCTAGCCAGCATCGAAAAGTGCAAAGTTGAGAGTTTCCAAAGTTTAATAAACTCGCAACAAGAAAGCAAAAACAAAAATATAGAGATATTGTAAGGAGCTCCGCCAGTTACAAAAACAGCGAAAACAACTGGTCATCATCATTAAAGGCAAAACATATTTCGAAATACTTGTGAATTTGTTACGATTTCTCGTAGCTCTCGCCAGCCCTTTAAAAAGACGAAAGTTCAAGATTGTTTGTAAGTGGCGTACTTTAAGCTTGAGATATTGTTATTGTTTTTACCTTTTCGACTCGAATATTCGTAAGTCTCGCATTGATGAAATGAGCAAAATTAAATGTTGCTCATGGGCCGTTTGTCAATGTTGAACTGAAATTAGATGCACTTTGAACTGATATTTTTTGATTTTGATTTGGATTTTGATTTGGAATTGACTGTGAACTGGCTGTGAGCGGTTTGCTATTTACGAAACTTTTTCCTTTTCGTTCTTAGGCGTAATTTTCGTTTTTCCAATATAATTGTGCACAACAATTTCATTGACTTTAGTGGGCACATGTTCGCTTTCTTCGGCCTCGCAGCTTCAGCTTCAGATGCAAACACAATTGGCGCCTGGGCATTTTTCGCATTAACCTCGACTCATCTCAAGTCAGTCAGCGTGTCAGCGTGTCAGCCAGCGAGCCTCGGCTGATGACAGCGTCCACAAAATTGTGCCACTGCAGAGCTTATTTTAATGTGATTTTTCCGTCGGTAAAGCAAAACGACAGAGAAAATCCGCATGGCCAAATTTGCAAATCATTTAACCGCCTTTCAGTTTGCTTCTTTTGTTTATTTACGCCACGAAATTCGGTGTTTTAAATTTGCCGCTAAGTCTGCTGGACGCCCCGAACGCAGCGCAACGAAATTGCCAACTAGACGCCGGCGGCGCTGGCTGAGCGCCTTCGCCGCTTCTAGGAGCCAACGAAATTCTTGTTGGCCCCAGATGCCTTACGAGCAAAATGCTGCGGAGAAAACGCTCAATGAAAAATGCCAACAAATCGTAAAAAGTCAAATTGTTCAAGATGATAACAAAAGCGTAAGCGTAAATAAGTCGAAATAAAAGAGCAAGGTATAAATTGTGTTGTGCCCCGCCAGGAAACGAGGAACTGTGCCGGGCGAGGAACTCGGCCAAAGAGCTGTCCAAACAGATGCAGACACTTTGCTGCTTATAGTAACAAAGTTTCC